>JAANSQ010003218.1:0-10449 GCA_036850885.1 Lepidocyrtinus dapeste
AGTAGTGATGCGTAGTGATCATGCAGGACATTAGGGAAAAGTATGAAACTATCGAAAACTATCCCTACTAAGCAGAAAGTAATCACCACCGCTAGAAAAACAAGGTATTATTGAGTAGGCCAAGCCATGCCAAATTACTTTGTGCCCATGATGAATTAATGGCTTATTGTGTATTCTCATTTATCGAGTGAGAGTGCAATAAAGGCAATAATAATTATGCGAACATAACAAATTGGATTTATCACCGCTGCCAAGAAAACTTTCATGAACGACAAAGGACACAAGGAGACAATGAACAAGTGCAGCTTGAAGAGAATTTCTAAGCTATTGTCATCGTGTATCTTAGGTCCACGACCAAGTTCACGTCCCCAATATTATCCTACGAGATAAAATGCAAATACAGTTCGTGACGTGTAGACAACTGGTCCTAGTGGTCCTCTAATATAACGCCTTTCTCTTTGCACTACAGTTTTGCTTTTTGCGAGTATGACTTGATCGCTTTTGATGATTCCCCTGATGTGCTTTGCTTTTTCTGATGATTGACGAAGTACTAAAAAAATACTGAATTGAACTCGTTCTGTTTTCTGGAACGTAAAAATTCGCAATCAGAATGAAAACTGTTTTTTGTTTGTATCACACTGGGTAAAAGTTCTTGATTGTGTGTGCTGATATAACAGGTCAACTTTTTTTGTTATGATTATTGTGTACTGAAGGAGAAAAATACGGGAAGGTTTGGTTAATTATAAAGTAGCCCCGGGGAGAAGCCATAACCTTATCTCTGTTTACACCTGCGGGCTATGCTAATGCATATACGTAAATAACAGATAATACGTAATACTACGGTAGACTTAAAGATTTGAACTGATGATAGCACAGCTTGTCAAGATTTCATTCTTAAAAATCATTCGTTGATGAGTAAGAATTGGTACAATTACTATTATTCTTGGGACCACAACTGCAAACGAAGCGAGAATACTGAATATTCTGCCGCGGTGAAAAAAAAGATTGGATTAAGATTAAAAACTTCATTTGTCTTTCCCTTGTCCGATTCAAGTAAATGAAGAGAACTACAAGGGAATAATCTTATTGAGTATCTGATCAAGACAAAGTGCATCTTATCAAAATGTACTAGGGATTTAAATAATTTGTTTGATGGCAACTAGTATACATCACTAGCGGACATTAATCGGCGGAGAGAAAAACCAAAAGAAAAAATTTATTACATGCCAATTCCAATACTTCGATGTAGGCATTTGTAGGCAATAAGTACAGCGTGCACGATATTCGTAAGTACACTTGATTTTTTTTGGCAGTCGTTTTTATCAATATAGAAAAAAATAATTAATCGGTTTTTTCTCATGAACTTTGAAAAGTTGATGATATGCTCATGCAACTGAGCAAAGTAGCTAAACTCGAAATCCAAATGAAGATGCAGATACACGGTTAATTTATTGCAGCAACTTTAAGAAAAAATAATAATATCGCGGTGTTTATCAAAAGGTGGTGTGCTCGTTAGATGATTTAAAGGATTTTTAGTGTTTTTTTTGTATGTGATGATAAGTGTTTATGATGACCATATTTCGTGAGAACCTTAACCAAAATGCTGACCAGGAAGGTGAATTGAGATCTGAGGTGGTTACTGATGTAGATGAAGATATGCTTACTGAACATTTAATATTATTATATATTATTGAATGCCTATTTATAGCAAATTTTTTAGATGATGACACTTCTGGCGTATTTTATTTTACGCCCACTTGGTTACTTCGGAGAGAAATCCTATCTCACAGTTACAGTAATGAACTTTATCACAGTTGGGGTAATCAGAGAATTCAGCAGTATCGAAGTATTCAGTTGGATACATTCATCATAACAATTTTGATTGGACATTTTGTCTTAAATTATGATTAGCCCCAGAACAAACAAAACATGACATAAATTTGATGGAGTGAATCATACTTCCATAAATTCTAAATGACGCTTCTGGTTCTAAAGAGAACATAACATGTTACAGTGAAAGGTGATTTGTCTGGCTGAATAAAATTAGAGTTTTTATGACAAAACACTATTGTCACAAAGAAATGAACCATAAATCCATTGTTACAGTTCTCTTGTTTGTGTTTTTATTGACATAACTATGCGAAAATGGGAGAGTGCGTGTCTAAACAAACTGTCAATTTGGTCAAAATCTGAATATTATGATAATGATGAACAATGTGGAAAAAAGATGTCAGTGATCTTTTCCCAGAACTGTATCTATTTACCTGAGATGGGATTGTTAATTTAGGTAAAATCTAAAGAATATTTTAAAATTTTAATGATGATGAGATCATGAGATTCAGCTTAGGTGGATAATTAGGTCGTCGGTGGTCTACTTGATAAAAGATGTTGAGTACACATGGTCTGTTCATAGTCCAATAGGTTTAATGCATCATGCTTGTCCTGAAGAGATTTATGTGGTAAAAAATAGAGTGACAGGTGTCCGACAAAATGCATATATTTCTTTGAAAACCCTTGTGTCCATTACGTTAACAGCCGTTGTAAAGAGAAAGAGTAACTGAATTACATCACAATGCAATGGCCCATTTTGCGTATGACAAGAAACGTAAGCAAAGCAACCATGAGAACACGAAAAGAATAAAAAAAATTAAGCTGGTTTTCAGATCTGACTAGACTCTATTCAGCCATGATTGACAAATGGCATAGTATGGTTTGCAATAATAAGAAGCAATCACAAAAAGAGTCACAATTCATTATATTCTTTAAGAAATGTATTTTGAATGCAAATGAAAAGCATTTTAAATAATAACAATGTCATAATTTGATATGCCTGCCACGAAATCAGAACAGATAGTTATTTCTCTGAGAATGTTGTCCCATCTATTTTCCTTTTTATCATTCAAGTTCTCTTCGAACAACCGTAAGAATAACTAACCTACAACTTGTGCAGAATATTAGAGTAAGGTCTGTAGACTGTAGCCTAAGGCAAAATGACAATTTTATTTATTTAGACTCTAAGAAAGTACATTACTCTAAGATGCGTCTTCGTCTTGACTAAATCGGTATTTCTGGTTTGGGGCCGTTTCAATAGTCAATATTGAAAATGGGATGCAATATGCAAATCCAAAACAGTTTATTCAAGCATCTCTAAATCTTTGACTTTCCTCCTTCCTGTATTTTTTATGGTTGCCCTGAAGGAACCAAAGTTTTTATAAGACTTATAGACTGTTATGTTGCATTGTCTTATTGAAAGTAGAGAATTTACTGATTACAGAAATGATTGGTTATGTACCATCTCCTTTACATGTAGGCTTTAACCCTTTGGCAAACCCAAGTGAAATGATCTGACTCGAGTGACTCTGTACAAGTATCATTTTCTACTTTTATATTCAAAGAAATAAGATAATGGTTATGGATTTGCATAACAATATCCGATATGTGTAAACAACCTAGTAGCTTTTGTATTACCTGAATTATATTGTTCTGCGAAGCTTTTCATAAAAAGCTCGTTGATAAAAATAGGTAAAAAATAATGTCAAGCTTTGAAGCAAGAAAAATTGCAAATAGGTAGTATTTGTAGTAGGCAGCCTCTGTAAAAAATTTTTTTATAGCGATGAACTTTAAACACGCCTTAAACTTTCTTGATCTGTTGCAGAGAAATGTTAGGGTGCAATCCTGAACATTTCACTCCTACTTTGACTCTCTCAATAAGAATTGTGGCCTGGATGTACAAAACAAAGCATTTTTGACATAGGCTTTTGGCACATTCTTTGTGACTCAAGTGGCCATAAACACGTCGCAAAAAGCAAGGCAATAAAGCCATAAAATTACAATTCCTCAAAGATCTAGTAGCGTTCAATGACTTTTTGCTTTTACTCATTCAGCGCAACATTCCATAGAGCAGCAGAACCACAAAGGATTATATTTTTTAGTCTTGTTTGGAGATTTAGGGACGAAAATAAATTCGATTTTCTTGACCCTTCCAATACAATACCGATCAAAAAGTTGATAAGCGTGAGGCGAAATCCCCCCAAAAGTGGGCTACTTATCGCATCTCATTTCTTTCAAAAGTGGTTTAGTCAAGACTAAACTTTGATTTTTACGAGGAATACTTGACTCGCTATGAATTTGATTCATTTGAATAATGATAGATTTATTTAAATTAGAAACAACATGTGGTACAGTAAGATGGATGTTCTTATCAGGTTGCCCACATCATTAGCGGCGATAATAAGAACTTGTACTGAAACCTAAGTGATAATACAGTTTCGGAGAAATTTCTGGGAAACTGATATCTTCATGCAATAATTATACACTTTGTGCATCTTGCTGATAGACATTATTTACTAATTTTCCTACGACATGAAAACAGATTGGAGGAGAGTGGTGCAAGACATAAAGCAAGGTCACTAAATTTTTGATTATTAACATTTCTCGCCATAAATTCGTGAATAAGCTTATAAGGCCAAAGAAACTAAAGCAAAAGCCAAGTTTACATGTTTTTCAGAGCTCATTATACCATCCTAAACGATTTCACCATGCCACCACCACTCATTTTCATCTGGGGTATCTTACGCCACACACAAGCCGGAAACAGTTACGCTTGAAGTCACAAGAAAAGCAGGGAATTAGTTGGAACACTGTAGTTCTGGAGTTTTGGAGTTGCTACTGTAGACAAATTCTTGATTACACCGATGGCCTTGCTTCTCCCTAATATATTCCGCAGTTGTTTTCAAAGGTGTTGGAACTGTTGGAAGTTGCTACAGAAGTATGCAAATTATGAGCATGACAAGGGTCATGTTTTGGGAAAACATTTTATGCGACAGGATCCTATGGAAATGTACGCATTAAGGCTAAACACTTCCTACCCCAGTCATAGTGTTGACGGTTGAAAAGTTGGAAAGGCCTTAATCTATCTAATAGTGTATATTTTCCATGGACGAAACTTTCTCGGAAGTTGTATCACATCGTAACACAGATTTCCTCTTGGAGTGGAATAAAAAACGAGTCTACTGAGCTTGAGCCGGAACACTAGGTCTCTAAAGGAATGCCAGGACACCGACAAAACATCAAACATAACTTAGCCTACAACAAAACATCAGCTAAAGTTCCGGTACATGCTTGCACCCAGGGAGAACACTAATGTTTCAAATCTGTTGTCGATGTACTTCCATCAGGTTGCTTGCAGAGTGCCAAAGATAGGTCATCGGGAGGAAAAAACAAGAGGAAAGTGATGAAGTGTGTAGACTACCCACATAAAAAATTTAGGAAGCCTTTGGATTCATCCCAGATGTTCCCAAATGCATCCATTACATAATATGATGATCTAGATGGAAAATGTCATTTTGTCATGCATGCAATTTTCCAAAAAAATAATTTCTTTAGTCTTGAGAAAAGTAATTATGTTTTTAGGTGAGATAGTTAAATTTAACGGTAATGCTTACCAATTTCATTAGTTTTTCAACGAATTAGTTTTTAATCTAAGTAGTATTTGCTAATATGCATCCCAATCTGATAAAAGTTGTAAGGAAAAACATTAAAAAAATATTTTTATGTACGAGGGCACACCACTCACATGGTCACAACACTTTCGGAATAGTTTTGTGGTTGGCCCATTGTCTCCATGCCCTTGTCCTGGATCGTGCAAAATAACGAATACAAAAACTGGAGAAGTAAAACTGCGCCAATTTCCATAGAGTATTTTCCTACCGTTTCCATGAAAACCTGCACATAATTTTATTACGGGAGTTTTCGGACAGTTGCAAAATAGAGTGAGCTTTGTGGGTCGTCTCTTTTTAGTTTTAGCTAATTTACAAGGAAAGTTTAGCGCATTAAAAAAGTCATTGGGAAGACTAGTATCATTCTTCAATGGCTAAGGTTAGCTCGACCATTTGCAAGTGATACAGATACCTCCATGACAAGAAGAAATGATGGTACTTTAGAAATGAAGGTTTTTCTGGCTAGCTCTGGTGATCTGTGATCTGATATGGGACAAGTTGGCTTGGCTGTGAATCATTCTCCGTATAAAAAACTTTTCATCTTGATTCTCCTCGTAAACACATTTTTTAGTCTTTGCAATCATATCATCTTCCTTATGTACGGTTTAGGAGGAAAGAGACATCTTGCCTAGTTTGTTATTCAAACGGGGCTTCCTCTAGCCCTACTAGATTTTAATTTTTTCCCCCTGATAAAAATCTCTCTGGTACATTGTTCGAGACAATGGTACAAACAATTTTCAAAAATGCTATCAAAACCAGGACCCCCACTAGAAAAAGTTTTGCTCGAAAGAGAATTTGCGAAACTTGTTTTTATTGTTTCAGGAAGGAAACGGGTACATAAAAAAGAACAAAAAGAAGTTTGTTAGGAAATGGGACAGAGGGTATAGTATTTTATTCAAAATTCATGAAATATCCAGAGGAAAAAAATTCTATTGGAGTAGTTTGTTCACATAAGTCACAAAAACTAAACCACATTTGGACGAGATGCCAAATGTGTATGTTCTATATGTCCTTTTACTCGTGCTTTCTTCCTCGACATAATTATTTTATCCGATATTTAACTTTGGGAAAAAATCCGCAAAAGATTTCTCCCTTTTCCCTAGACAAATCTACACTTTATTTTCGGTCTGATTCGCTCCAATGAAAGTTTACGGAGGACCTAAGCTTTGTTGGAAATGTAGTTGATGTTTTTCTCTCTTCTTTCCACCAATTTTATCCTACGACGAAATAGTGCGTTAAACTATTTTTCCTCCAGGACATGGTGCAAAAGCATAGGAAGCTTGCATCAGGGGATCATGAAAAGATAACATTCCTTTTAAATAATAAAAGTACTGTTGTGTAGTGACCTCATAAATGAGCACGGAAGTTTTACAAAATCAGAGCATGATTTTAATTCTTAAACATCAACAAGCATCCGGCATGAGATTTGATGTCACATATTCGAATTCCTCAGAACTGATAGTAATCTTTGAACGTTAGTCATAGTCATGTTAACATCCTTTTTGCCATTGGGCTGTCAGGGTGGTCAAGGCTTAGGGCATATGTTAATACTTGAGCGTGTCTACGTCTACATAATGATACTGAGCCAGAGCCAACCTTCCCCGAATATTTTGCAAGGACAAAACGTGATCAAAATTATAGCAAGGAGGAAACTCTTATAATTTATATTTTATGTAAAAGAGACATATCAATTTAGGAATAAACCTCCACCCTTCCATGATCACACTCTACTTGATCGTAAAACAGACTTCATCTCTTTAGGTTCATTTATTTTCATAAAGTCTGCAAAAGAACCAACGACTCCGATAAATAAAGTTCTTTCTTTTTATACACCAGAGACCTTTGTGCAATGATGAGTTTTGGCGTATAAAACAGACTTCATCTCTTTAGTTTCATTTATTTTCATAAAGTCTGCAAAAGAACCAATGACTCCGATAAATAAAGTTCTTTCTTTCTATACACCAGAGACCTTTGTGCAATGATGAGTTTTGGCGTGTGCATTGGCCCAGTCCCCGAGAATTGAATTTTGTGTAAAAAAACTTGGAAAGTATGTTAGGCGTAAGATGTATGTAACTCTACAAAAATATAATAAATGCGTTACACGCTTCCTCCTACTTCTCAACTTTTTTTTAGCCGAGTGGGGTTTCTTCTCAAAAAATTAAGTTCTGCACTACATGATTGAAGAGATGAAAAGGGGTTGCTAGCTTCCCATAAAAATACAGAGATTTTTTAAGGAGTAAATAGAAAACAACTGGTAAGAATGTACAAAGGATAAAAGCTCTCTAGTTTTTTTCCCTCCTTTCGTTTCAGATATTATTGGCATGTCTTACAGACTTTAGGCCTGGTCGAACACGAGAAAATTCGGAGGAAACAAAAGCATCCACAAAATAATTCTCCATCTATCCATCCATTTCTTCTCTTTGACTTCCTGAATGATCGGCATGGCATGAGCTCATTCAGAAATTCTACCCATAACAAAGTTCGTGCTGAGAATAGTGACAGGGATTTTATTGTTTGTGGTGCCAACAAAACTAGAAGAAAAAGAACTGGATTCTTATGGTAGAACATAACTACACCCGCTTTCCTCCTTTATCATTTTTTGGCAGGAGACGAGTCAACTTTGAAAAGAAGAAAGTTTAACAGAAACCAGCAAAAAAAAGTTCTTGGGAGTTGTACTCTTTTCTTCAAAAACATAATTTTAATATACATGACATGGGCTGCCCCACAAAAGTCAAGATGAAGTGAAGCAAGAAGTGGCTGTACTTTGGAAGGTCGCTTCGTTCATAGAAGTACACGAGGCGGGGTAAATGTAAAGATTAAATAAAATTTCTTCTTAATATTTAATTTCATTATGCGATGCACTTCCTCCAGACGTTATCCTCACTACTTCACTCATTCTGTAAGGTTACCATAATTAATTTCTAAAGAAACGAAATATTTTTTAGCTTCTGGTCAGTCTACCCATTTCATACGGTTTTGACTCAATATGACTCAAAGAATTCGAATAGGATTAAAATAAATTCTTTACATTGTTTCATACCATAAATGTATTTAATTTTTTTACCTACTTGACATAATCCATTTTTACGAAGAGTTACGCGGACACAGTAAATAAAACACGAATTTCAACTTAAAAGTTACAAAAAAGAATTCACTGAATTCACAGTTTCGCTCATTTCGCTAAAGTATCCAACTTAACTTGTTACAAATGTGGGTGTGGCATGCAGTTGTCATAAAAAAGTGATCCGGTAGTTTTGGCAAGCTATGCGGCTCAGTTTAAAACAAGAAATGTATCTTAAACTTGGATCAGGTAAATCAGGCTGGTAACTTGTTAACATGCCCCCTCCTGGGAATACTTAAACACCTTAAAAATTCTTTCTTTTCTGGCATCTACTCCATTGAGGAGAGTACCAAGTACCTCTAACAAAATCATTAAGTTTAAATAATCTATTGCCAAAAAAATTAATTAAAGATGAGTAAGAGTAAATGGTACATTCATATTGATAATTTTCTTTGGAACGAAACTCGAAAAAGTTTCAAAGGAGAAACCTGAGAAAGCTTTTACCTCTCCGTGAAATAAGGCGCTAGGAAACCTATTTTAGCGCTATGGCAATGAATCGAGTGAGGACAAAGAATGGCTCAAGTCTTCTCCGCGGTAGGTAGGTACTAGACAATACACACGAGTGAAATATGAGCTACGTGACAGTAAAAACCAGAAGTCAAGTACAGGAAGAAAGAGGAATGAGGATGACACTTGCTTGTCACTGTCACTTTACCATAAAAATGAGTCAGAGTGTGCTTATGTCAAGTACATTGTTATTGTAACTAAAGCCTCATTTTAATGAATCACGACTTCTTGCATAGAGTGCACTTAGGCAACATATTCGCAAATTTTTATGAAACTTCAAAGTCACCAACATTGTCATTAAACTTTCCTCAACTATTTCAACGAAAATGCATGCATGCGGTTAAAAAAAGCGCAGATATGGTGACAATCTACAAATTGCCAATCCTGACCCGAACCCAAAACATGCTAAAACATTATTCGTTTAAAGCCAGTGCCCCAATGTGATGACATCTCTCATGTGCAAAAAACCGTCCAGATATTTATTTTAATTAGTCAACTCACAATCAGTGGAGGAAGGACTACGTGAGCGTGTTCAAATCCCAAATAAGTTNGTGCAAAAAACCGTCCAGATATTTATTTTAATTAGTCAACTCACAATCAGTGGAGGAAGGACTACGTGAGCGTGTTCAAATCCCAAATAAGTTTTGAGGACACTACAAGTTTCGACTCTACGAAAGTTTTTCCACATTTGCTAGATTAATAAATAGAAATGGGCTAGAAAAGACCATACATTTCTGATTTTCGGTTAATAAAATATCTCATATTATTACGTCCTAGGTTTGGCATCTTTTCGGAATTGAATTTAGTACTAAGCATAGGCATAAGGTTATATTACACGAACAATATGAAAGATGATCGTGATGTCAGTAAATCATGTCAGTAGAAGAGCCTATAGATATTCTCAAGGAGCCAACCTAAGGAATTCGACATGTTAGGAGGAAATACGGAGGAGCCCATGCACAGCATCCCTTTTTGCGTCTCCCAAAAAAATCGAGTGGAAGCACGTTCACTTGGAAACTTTTTAATCTTCAAATCTCACTCGAAAAATTTCTCTATATTCGTTTGACAGCTCTCTCCAGTGATACATAGGAGCAGCCACCACAGCACAAGCGTTTCGAAGCGTCAGCTTGTGTTTTCCTTCCTCGTATTTTTCGCAACCCCCTACACCACCGTAATCAAAACTTTCCAGCTTTGGAGATCCTGTCATGCCACCATTCAACTTAGTCAGCCGTCCTGTTTTTATAAAAAGGGTTCCCTCCAACTTTTTCCCACTTTAGCTGTTTTCTCAAGCCTGATTTCTACCCGGAGAGATTGAAAAAATAT
>JAANSQ010003219.1:0-10449 GCA_036850885.1 Lepidocyrtinus dapeste
AGCTCTCGTCTCCATCTCAGTTAACCTCTAGTCTCTCTTCATTCTATCAATCTTCCAATCTCTTTCTTTCCTATTGTAAACCTATCAATCTTCAATCTCACAACGGCAACAAAAAAGGAAATCAGTCCCCGTTATTTCCGTTTATATTAGTTACCTGAAACTCCCCAGTGTTGCCAATGACAAGTATTTACTAACAGAAAAAATAGCAATTTTTAATAAGAAAAGCTTTCACATTTCACCAGCAGAAACAACATAAGTACAACATAGTAATTTAATCATCCTAAAAGAACAAATCTGGTTGAGTATTTTTTCGGCTCAATTTGAAAGAAATGCATGTTCACTGGAAGTTCTAAAAGTATTTTATTTTTTTGCTCTAGAGGGAAATTCACAACGATTCGTTTTGGTGTATCACTTCCCCATTTATCAATTGATCGCAAGGGTAAAAGCAACGATAAATTTTGCGACAAACGCAAAAAACAAATTCTCTCCCTAGAATAAACGAGAAACAATGAAAAATACTCGTGTGGAAATATCAGCTCCGTTGTTTGATGCTACTTAGCATTTTGTGACAAAAATGTTAAAATGGTGATGGTGATATTGTGACTTTAGTGCTCATACTTTCGCTGGTTAAATCACTGGATAAAGCTAGCTGCGGGATAATTGAGTAATAATCATCATGTCTCTCCATTCTCCAACTTGTTGTTGAATGGTAACCAGCAAAGTAAATTGTGAAATAATACTATTTTTTTGAGTTGAGAACGAGAAAAGGTATGTAGATGTGTTGGCTAGATAAAATTATGTACAAAGTCCTCATCATCATGTACTAAAAGTGTTATTATTATCAAAGGAAAATTTATTTCTATGTGTTTTTGGTACTGGCGAGAAGATGATGCCGGAATAAAATCACGTTTTAAGCTGAGAGCGTCAGTGCTTCCGAATTCAGTAGTAATCAAAATTATGCCTGCAACGAACCACGAACGAACCGTAAAACAAAAAGTAATTGTGTGTTCAGTTCAGCATGATTATCATCATAATGCATACAAAAGTGGGAGAAAGTAAGTGCTGAGAGTGAACTAACTGTTGGGAATGAGTATGCATGGGAAACTATAATACGTCTATAGATGCTATACATTTCTCTCCTCGTGTATTAAACAAAATGTTAAAAAAAGAAAGTACACATAATAATATGGTCAGCGGTGTGTATCATTATTGTATTAAGTGAAAGTAGATAAAGGCAAAGAGGGAATTTCCGTGAAAGTATATAGTTTTCATGCGGGAGACTCAATACTATCATCAGGAACAACTTCATCATCATCAACATCTCTTATCCGTGCCTGGTCATCATCATCATCGTGATCGTCCTTCCCGTGAAAGCAACAGCGTCGGCCACAACGATATACTCTCTTCAGTTATTGCACTTTCACCAAAACAATAAGCTGGAGACCGTCAATTATATAGTGTATACATTTATTTTCTCTTTGCAAACCTCAAAGTTGTTTGTGTTTGTGTGATTTTCAAAGGAGGAATTCAGATAAAGCATAAATTGCAACAGAAAATTGTGGTGTCTGGGAAAATGGAGTGAATGAAAAGAGTACTCTTGAGTTCTGATTTTCGTAAAAGCATTGTTTAGGTATACCCCATGGTATAAAAATAAGCAAGAGAATAGACTATACATAGTTGCTGTTGACAAAAGGAGGAGGAATTTGGTTTAAGCCTCACTGCGGCTTAATTGTTTTAATTAACTCAGCCACTACACTTTCCACCTCTATCTCTTTAAAAGAAATCAAGTTCGAGACATGCCTACAGTTGTACTACTTTCACCGGAACCTCGAAACTTGGGGAACCTTTCATTTGTTTTTCAACCTATATTTAGTTTTTAGACAAGCACCGTAACGAACGGTGTGAAAGGTGAAACGCTACAATAAGGACATCGAAATAGCTACAGAATTAAGTGAATTTCGGCCTTCTACTGACTAACTCTGTCCCAAACCTTTTAGTTCAACATTTTTATTTTCTAAATTTTGTTTCCATCATCATCTTTTCCTCTTTCATGTGTTTCAATTCTTGTGCCTCACTAATCGTATTTGTTCAAATTGAATATGCGACCAATCAAACTAAGTGATATTAGTTCACCAAAAAGTTAACGGTTACAGTTAAAAATGGATTTGTTGCAATTTATTCCAAACTTTGAAGGATTAAAAAATGACTTTCACAATTGAGTTCCTGAAGTTTCCTTTACATGGTGGAAACAAAAAGAAAGAAGATTTTTAGTGTTACGACTCATTAGAACTTTAGTAAACTTAAGAAAAGGTTTTTTTTGTGAAGCTAGTGATTGAGTAATGTCTACATTCAAGCTTCTTTCCAGCATGGAGAAAGTGAGTTTTACTGTAGTTATTTTTTAAACATAAAAAATATATACTTTATGCATACATACACTCGGAAAATGCGTATACATCTCATATTTTCCGAATTCATCTACTTTTACTAGACTCTCTAACGAGTTCATGATTTCATTGTCTTGCTCTCCATTTAATTAGCTAATCTAATCTCATCGTTACATACTATATTGGTTTTAATCACGAGAAGTCTGGCTTCCGCGAATATTGGATTGGACTGAAGCAAGCTGCAATTTACTACGAAAATATACAGTACTCACGACAGACACATATTGGATAAAATCAACAACAGATAGGCATTCGTGGGAGTTATATTATCATTTCGTTTCCCCAGCTCATAAAATGAATAGACTATAAATTCTAGGAGTGCAGATCTGTAAAATACATAAACACGATTGCAGAGAGTACGTTTTTCACGCATATCTTTTTCCGAATGGAATGCGGTTTCCTTCATGGACTGGGCATTTTGCCAGAAGCCTAGCCAAAAAGAATTGCATTAGGTAAAAAAACAGGTGTAGTAAAAGCAGCGCCTATGAAAAATTTTGTAAATTTGGATGCGTACGAAATGGAAGTCTTGAGATTATATAATATGTCCTAAACTCAAACTTTGTATCATGTTATATCCATTTTAGTCTACAAACTTACTAACCGTAAGGAAACATAAAACTGTATAATACCAAGAAATTTAATTTGGCTCGTGTTTTCCATTTCTACGCTATTATCTCACGGAATTCTCATCCAAAATCTGATTAATTTTACATGATGATGCAATGCCGAATATTGATCAAGTCGTAATGCAGTGATCTGATCAGATAAAGAAGAACAATGACGCTGTGACGCTCCATGTAGAAGTAATTTCTCATTAATATTGATTTTATACCATTAGCCTTTGTTTTCTCATGCAGTATAGGTACAAATATGCACGTGCGTTTATGTGAAAACAGCAGCATACTAAATTCTGTTACTAAGTCTGTACTGTTTTCAAGAGAAAGGAGTATAAATTTTCGTCTTCAAGCTGATTACCTGTCTATGTAGACATGCGATCCATTATCTAAGAAATATGAGGAGCCCCACTACCTAACCAGTTCATTTCGTAATTTTAACGTGTGAAACCCCTCAATTAAATTTTCTGGTTAGGATTGAGCTTTTGCCTAGCGTGCAATGGTTTTTTGCACTAGTTTTTTTCTAGGGTTCCTATACCTACGGACACAACATAATATTACCATATCAGACAAGCAATTTTACAAAGAAAACTTGTGTAACAATTCATTCGTGTCGGTTGACGGATCCTGGAAAATAGATTACACGGCTTTTGCGGTTACCCTCTATAACGTCCAAAGCTTTAACGTAATTTAATTAGAGGAAACCGCGTAGGGAGAAACTTTTCCTGCCTTCGTCGATTAAAAAGCAATCAACAGGAGCAATCAGTTGATTTGAGAATTGAAAAATGGGCCTTTCTCCCACGATAAAAATAGATTAGAATAAAATTCCTGTACTGTTAGGCTGAGGGATGGCACTGCTGGCGCATAAAATGCAGCTTTTCATCCAGAAAGAACCCACGGAATTCTATAGAAAGATTATACTCATAAAGTTGGAAAAAATATCCCTAAAATCTGGATAGATATAAAAGCAACCTATTTCAAGAGCTAAACTTTTGGGATAAAACAAATGCGGTGTAAAGGTTTTAGGGCTAAATCAGGGTAATGCATATTAACATGGTTACTGATATTTGAAAACTAGTCTCCTGAAGCAAGCTTTCAAGCAGGAAGTCTAGGGAAGGCAATCAATACTGTTTTTATGCGGTCGTGATGATGATGATGACATCCACAAACGGACTAAAAGATGCTTGATGAATATTTGATTTATAGACGGCATTCAAGGGTTCAACACAAAAATTAGGACGTGCACCTTAAAATACACCAGCTTTCTATTCATATCGAGCAGGGTTGGGTTGATGACAGCTCGTTCCTTTACGTATCAGTTGGTGGTTTCGTAACGAAGTAAAAAAGAAAGGGGAAACGAAAATGGTCGTTATGATTTATAGAAATATAAACGAGCTTTATTATTGTATCCCATCATTCCCAATAACTTTTTATGTTGGTAAAATGTTGCCCTAACACTGTTAAATGCGTAGTTTCCAATACAGTATCGTTTTTGTTAACCTTTAGGGTTTCCCTGCTGTTTTCTTTATATTGCGAAAACGCCATCATTTATTTTGCTGCTAAACCATCACAATCACCACCACAACGGTAAATGTTAATGCAAAATAGGAATTTCTTTTTTTAGGAAACACTTTTGTGGCGAAGAAATCTATTGTCAGAGGAAAATGTGGGTAAAAAAGTTAACATGAGCTGGTAAGGGTGGTAATAAATTTCATTTCGAGACACGTCTTTTTTCAGTCTGATATTGGAAGACATATTTTAATGCATTACAATTGCTACTGTAACTTCTCACCTGCGAGCCTGCTACTGATGTACATTATGTACCTTGATTATACTAGCTAGTCTTATTATAAAAATAGGAATATAAAGGGAACAAGTTGTAGAACCACGGGAAAGTAATCTGGAAGCGTGTTTGCATAAGTCACTCTGACGGACTAAAGGAAAGAGTGGCAGCAAACTAGTTGGAGAGCACAGAAAATACTCGTGAAAGTTTTGTTGAGAACGGTTTTCCATAATCCATCTTTGGAAATTATTGCTCTCTTGACAGTAAATATAACCCATGCCATATGTTTTACTTCCTGTCTTGCCATCATACAGTTTTATACAGACCCACCCGCTATTCAGTGGAAAAAATGTTTTTATTGGAAGCCCCTCTGTTTGCTTCTTGTAATAGTAATGTGTGTACACAGACATATCATAAATGTATGAATGAATGCGCCCACGTCTACGAGTATTTGCGAAGTATTTTAAACTTAGGTTTACCTTATACTCATATGCTTCTGACTGAGCCCTGTATGGGCCGTTAAATTGTTATATATTTTTTTCTTTTACGTGCTAGTTTTGCAATTTCTCATTTCTATTCATGACGGAAATGTCCAGCATGTTTGTGAAATGAGATGGTTTGATGACGAAAAACGAGATGTTCAACTAGTGCTGAGTGAAAGTCTTAATCGACACCCTTTAGCCTTCTACATGAACTTTTACACCAGTATTTTCTGTTTCGCTGCGTACATTATGTCTAAGTAGTGAGCTTAATTAGCAGAACGTATCGTAGAAAAAACGTAGCCACAAGGTGTTTTTGATACATAATTAAAACACCTATAGAGTTTCTTTGGTTTTTCTTCAGGATAATAAACATGCTAGAACTCAACAAACAACAAAACATTTTTATTGTTTCCCTCCTTAGCATATGCCGTGGGACCCAGTCTCTTCACTAACTTTACTTACATTACTACATTTTGTAAGCTGGAAACCGGAAGTTAGGACATGCTGCTTTTTTCTAGGCTAGCAAAAACATTCGCTCATCCACTTTCAACGTATTTTTTTTGAATGAGCTCAAGTTTTTGGAGTTTATTTTGTTATTGTCTCTGTTGGAAGTAAAACCTCAAGGCGAAATTCTGCTTTTATAATTTTAGAATAGCCACCACTCTGCTCAACATGCTGTAAAACAGTTTTTTGAAAGCTAACTTTCCTTTTGTATTAAAAATGGTATAATAATATGCGCATTTAAGCGTTTGAATAATCTTTGTTACCAACACCAAACCAAAGCAACCTGTCTAATTTAAAAGTTTGAAATTCGGGTTATTAAGTCTAGATTAATGTTTTGACTATTTTTCATAGTTGGCTTAATAGTTTTTTTGTATGAGAAAAGGTATGCGTCAAGATATCAAGTAAAAATCCTTAGGAGAATTATAGTAATTTAAGTTATCCACCCAAGGCATAGTGCTTTACTGCCCTCTTTATTATCCAGTCTGACAAGCGGAACGCCTTTCATACGCTTGGATATAACTTATATATCGTTCGGATAAGAACTACTTTCCCTAAACGGATTTGCTTGTAGTTTGGTTCAGGATAAGGCAATATCTATTCCAAGGAAAGTATGCATATTCTATTGTAATTGTTGCTCATTTCGTTGACATTTTAGGTAGTTATGTTTTTTATAATGCGTAAAGTTTTCTACTGCTATATAAATATACTGATCTGTCTAGTACTAATATTTTCGTATGGACTATAGCTCTCCAGAAATTTCCTCTAGCTTTACAATATTATGTCATACGAAATAAAAAAATTAGAAGGTTCTCAAACACGCAGAAGGAAACTTTTCTGATTGTTAAAAGTATCCATATATACACAACCAACCCATTTATTTCCTAATCCACTTTCATCATGTCATTTTCAATACATTTAATATCATATGGAATAAACTAAACATACATTTTTAATACTGTATTTCTAAATATAACATCTACCGAAAGCATGCAACCGGGTGGGCACCTCGTGCCTGTGTATTCAGTTTTTTTACATTCCCATCATGGCATTAAAAAATTGGTTGTACTATGTATATAAAATACATATAACAGTACAACACCTCCGAAAAGCAAGGAAAAAATATTGGAGAAAAAGGAAGAATAAAAAAGGAAAGAAAAGTGGACTAACTGAATTTTATTTCTTTCTTCGCCCGCCTTTGGGTAAAAGAGAAAATAGCACCAGTCACCAACCAGNCCGCCTTTGGGTAAAAGAGAAAATAGCACCAGTCACCAACCAGAGAGATTCTGTCCATGTAATGCCGCAAGGAAACGCCAAGCAATAGAAAAAATACATAGTTCTATCCCACACCGTGGATCAGAAGTAAGGGCCTTGGCTTTTTTGATGATGTTAGCCAGCTGAAAAAAAAGATCCTTGTTTGTAAGCTCTTTTTTTTCTGAGAGCCGCTATATAGATAAAGATAACGTACGGATATTAACTGGCAACAGCTTGAGTTGGACTACCACTATCTCAAAGAAAACGCTGCTAACATTCATGTGGAAGTAAAATTCATGCTTCGAAATTTAGATAACCATCTTTTTTGATATCTTCCAGTCCAGGCTGTTTCCTTATGCTTACTTGCATTACAAGCGGTGGCTAGCCAAACAACTTACGACGCATATAATTTACTGGAAGAGAATTGAACGGATTTCTTTCAGAGACATACCTTTTCTCTACAGAATAATAATCATTTTTTATCGGCAGAAGATATTGAATAACATTTTAAATTTTTTGTTTGCTGGTAGTTATCCCATCAGCTATTTATATGGTATATGGCCTATGCCTCAACTGACGAATTCTTAGGTATTAAGCAAAAGATGAAGTTTTAAAGATTAAACATGATGTTCAATGCAGTCGAAGTTTAAAATTCAAAATTGTAGATAAACTCCTTTGTCCGTCGATAAATTTCTTGAAATATCATTCACTATGAATTGAAATGGGTAGGACATTTAAAATTTAACTTGACGAATTTAGCATACGCATAAACCCCTATGAATACAAAGTGCTACTCGTAGCCATTATCAGCATTAGAGTGTTCCATTATATTTACCGTTCATCCCAGTTGTAGCTAACAAATATTCAAATATTTCTAGAATTCTGCTCACAATCTAGAGTCTAGAGATCTATCTAAAGTCTTGTGGAATTCTCCAAGCTCCGTTCCATATTTGGAGCTGGAATGCAATACTATAAAGTTTTTAATAACACTCGACCAGAATACCTAGTAACAGATCTCGCGTATCATTTTTTTGTCACTATTGTTATTTTCTGCCCGATATTTGAAAGTGCCGAGCATGCTATATATAATACTAGACCAGAATACCTAGTAACATAACTCGCGTATCATTTTGTTGTCACTATTGTTATTTTCTGCCCGATATTTGAAAGTGCCGAGCATGCTATATGTAAAAATACATGTACGTAAATGAAAGCGCATGTATTTTAAAGAAGGAAATGAATTTCCCTCGGTTTTATATGTCACACAACAGGAAGTGTGTGCAAACTCATAAAAAGGTCAGCTTTCTGGGTTTATTAGTAGCCATAATATTCTTATTAGACGAATTAAATGCTCAGTCGATGTCATCAAAAGTAATAAAAAATGTGTGCAATGTTGAAGGATAATTCGACGACGTTTCAAAAGCTGTTATCAGCGTCACAAGTAGGCGTTGCCCTGTAGAGCATACCCTACATCTATCTTTTAATTTCGACGTTCGCATGACATGACATAAGTGGGTTCTACAAATAGAAGCAATATTAGGCACTTGGTTGGGCAGCCACGCTTGCATGTCCAATGCCCAACTCACCTGTAATGAGTTTTCCTAGAATTTCTTTCCCAAAAGTGACAGGAATGATAAACTTCGGAAATGGTATTTTTGTGGGATGTAGGGACATACCGGAAGGTAGGAACGAAATTGGAAAATGAACTTTTTTTTTGGTAAAGTTGTAAATTATGTAGGCATAGACAGGAAGCTTAAGTGATGGAACTAGACTAAAAGTAAATTTACAATTTCGAAAGAAGATTTTTTTCTACAAGAAATATTCTTATTTTATCTTCAATAGGTACATGACAATTGGTAAGGATGAATGTGAACATGGACGCGGAGAACCGAGTCGTTCTAAACGTCGGAGGAATCCGTCATGAGACGTATAAGGCAACTTTGAAGAAGATCCCTGCAACACGGTTGTCACGTCTCACAGAAGGTAAAACTTTGATACACTAAACTATACTATGAACTAAGAATCTCTTACTAAAGTTTTAATTTCATAAACTGTTATGTTACATTATATTTTTTTTACTTTACAGCCCTTGCCAACTACGACCCGATTCTCAATGAGTATTTCTTTGATAGACATCCTGGAGTATTTGCTCAGGTGAATAGCAAATCATTCAAGTATAGATAGATTCGGTAACATTGTATAAAAAATCTATTTTTTTAGCATCTCATCTACTTTCTTTTATCCTTAAGATCCTCTTCTTTAATAGCAAAGTTAAGCACTTTCCTCACCAAAACCTCGCATTTTTCTAGTAGATGGAAGTAAAGTGATATTGGATTTGAAGGGTGATAACTTAAGCATGCCTTGGTTGAAATTTGATGACTACTTTAAAATCTCATCTACTTTACTGAACTTTATTTTTATAACACCCTCCATAAAAAGAGAAAATGGGTAAGGTATAGTATATGTTTTTACTGTTTTCTTAAATAAAAATTCGCTTATGTTGGCGTTCAGATCGATAGTCATCAGATAAGTGAGGTTGATGCACGTAAAGTAGTAAATTTCAAAATTTCACGGGAGAGAATCCGTGCCTCATCTTTCACACATCATTTTTATTCTCGGTATCAGGTTGGAAAAAGATTTTAACAAGCCACGGGAACAGTTGCGTGTCATATGTCATAGATCCATTTACTACTTGACATGACTAAAATACGAGAACGGAAAATGGCCATAAAAAACGGGAAAGGTTTAACTTTTAGTTTTTCAGATGTTGACAAACATTAAAATTATTTCTATAAAGCATGGAAAATTACACTGCTTCAAAATATGATACATATGAAAATGTATAAGTGAAAATGGCAATTCAGTTTCAAGACGTAATATGAAATGTATTGCTAAAATAGTTATACTTCATGCCTATCAGCAGAATCCACCAACCAGTTCAACCACTTTATAAGACTGTTTACATGATTTGTTTGTACTTTCTCGGAAGTCACTTTTGTTTGATTAGTAAGAGAGTATTCATGACTCCAAAAAAGTTCTACCAATGTATGCACACAACCAAAAATTATTGAATAAACGTAGGAACTTTTGGTTTATTCTGGGACTTGCGAACTTCATGATGGATCTTGGCGATTACATGTCATAAAGATTTGTTTGAAAGATATTTACATAATAAAAGTCAAAGTAAAATCTTATTTGAGAAAACGTTTCATGTAATTAACTCTTTTTGTTGAAACAAGTTAATCCAATTTTAGGTTTTCCTATGACTCGATAGTTTGCTTGGTAGAACTGCATGCATAATATCATGAAGAATGGCCCATCAGTACATAAATACCTACGTTTGTCTGTTCGTCTGTCTACACTAACTTTGG
>JAANSQ010003220.1:0-10449 GCA_036850885.1 Lepidocyrtinus dapeste
GTGGAGGGTGAGGGTGGAATAGAAGCCATAAAATAAAAAAATTGCAAGATTTTGTTTTAATAGAATTTTGGCTTGAAGAGATTCTCAGGAGAAAGAATCGTAGTCTTCCATTCTCCTGATTTTTTTTGATGTTGGAGATTCTCAAATAATTTTTCTTAGATTCTTAATAGCGCTTAAACGTCAGATTTGTACCATTCGCAATTGATTTCCAAAAAAGATTTGTTTTATTTTATATGCAACCATACATCCCGTTGTCTTCCTCGATTTCTTGAACTCGGCCTTATCCCGACGTTGGTGTAATAGGGTAACAATTAAGTATGTCGACAAGTATCTTCCAATTAAAATTCTATTGATGACGAATTTATCATCTGCTTTTGAAACAATTTATTATTTTTACATAAAGCTAATCTCCTATACGTACCCTTGATTATGGTAACTACAAAAGGGAAAAAAGTGAAGAAGATTTTTTAAGTTACATTTTTAACCCAAATAGATTTGCGGACCGATTGTTATGTCATTTTTGTGCCCAGCTACGCATAACTTAAAAAATTGCATTACGTGCACAGTTCAACCTAAAACGGGCACGCTTCGTTTAACACAAGTTGCGTAAATATTATCTTGATGATGATGACCTGCTCTGCACTACTTTTGATTTCATTCGCGCTCTACGCAGATATTCATTGCAATCAGGACTTGTACTACATCACCCGAGACTCAACATTCTTTAAATGAAGCATAGGAAGTCGTTATGATTATATGGACTTATGCAACTTCTCTGTGTGAACTAATACTGCACTTACTCTTTGCTCGATGCACTGATAAGATTGAGATAACAATAAATGTATCAAACTGCAAAAGGTGGGAAATGCNGATAAGATTGAGATAACAATAAATGTATCAAACTGCAAAAGGTGGGAAATGCAGAAAAAAATGAAGACTAAAAAACTCCATAATTTCTATGTCGCGATTTTTTCATTTGAATCTAGACTAAGGTAAATAGTATCATGGTATTGACGCAATTTTTTGAGAATTATGTAGTTCACTTTTTGCTGTCGATGACTTAAATAGATAATGTTTTACATAAGTAGAAATTAATTGAACTTAATCCATCATCTCATGACTCTCCGTACAATCATATAATCCCCAGAACTCATCTGTGCTTCCGTTGATACACACACAAAATAAAAATATTTTAAACGGCGTCATACCACACAAAGACATTCTGGAAATGTAGTAGTCGTAGTCTGCAATAATTACTTGTATTTAATCTAATTATAGTCATAAGGTGACAAAATCGTTTTTGCTTCTTCGCATCTGCTTCCATTGTTAGGACCCTGACAATGAACGCGAGTCATTCAAATGAACGACATATTTTTGTTTCGCTTTTACAGAACAAGAGAATATAGCCTTTCTTCTACGCCTGATTTTACACTCGCCTCACCTTCCCCCATTCATATATTCAGTGACAAAACATAAGAAAAAAGATTTTATACTTTTGCTCTTTGTCATTCCACCATGAACTTACCATTTTTTGCGAATAGTTCTTGGAATTCTTTCCTTGTTATTGACCATCATCGCGGTGGTAGCGGTCTTTTACCCAATATAGTAATATCCAACTGATGAACGGCCCTGTTGTTCTATTTTTTTTAACTGCGAGATGTTTACTGGTAGGCATATAATATATTATGTATTTTATGATGACAGCCCTTTTTTAATTTTTTAGGTTCAATAACCTTCTGCTTTGAGTCGTCGTGTGTCCGTCCATGTCCCTTAGAGTAACAACACGACGCTGTTCTCTCGTGCCCAAGAGCTATTTGTAGGTAGGAAGGTATGATATAATCGCTGAGAAGGTTCCTCCACAAAATCCTCGAATAGGGTTACCCTAGCGAAAAAAATGACTTGCTAATATGAAGCATAATATTCGATGGTAAAGTGGAGCCTGAGAAGTTTCATGTAGGAATGTAGCTTTATGTAGGGTAGTAATAAAACGTTTGTCTTTTTCCAAGATACAAGCATTGTAAGAATTTTTTGCTTCATTTTCATGCAGAAAATGTCCTATATGGGAAAATAGTTTAGAAGAAGATACTAGAATGGGCACATGCCGATGGTCTACAGTACCCACCGCAGGCTGCCGTGATGTTCACGTTCATGATGAAAATTATGTGAATATAGGTCTTCTTTTTTTAACAATGACGCTGGGGCTGGCTATATGGCTGACGCTGTTTATGTTTGTCTTTACAGTCTGAGCTAAATGCGTTGTGAATACATAAGAAACAGTTAACGTAATAGAGTTAATGTGTTCCGTGCGCTATGCCTAAAGAGTATTGAACAACGTGGAATATTAGGACAATTTATTATTACCATTGCTTCTTTTTTACGCGTATAATGGATACAACGCACGGATGGAGTGTAAAAAAGGAACGCCAAGAAAAGAACAGTTCATCGACACCAAAGATGATTTTGCAAGACCCTTTAAAGCTACAAAAACATGTGTGGACTTTTACTACTGCTTGGAATTAACTTTGAAAGAAAAATTGTGAAAAAAATGTTTTTTTAAGTGGAAACTATTTATTATGACTTACACTACAGTTGTCAACAAAGAACAGTCAGAATTGGAATGCGTAAGTGTATAGATGAATAAAAAAAGATAATAGAATACGCTTGTCGCTTTAGCTCATGTCAAAATCCTTTCTGTCCGGGATGACATAATATTATATTATGGAGGCTTTGTCGCTGCTTCAAGATGGTTGAACGCTTAACTCGTATACATACGCAGCAAGGTGTAACGGAAGATACTTAGGTGGTGTTGAAATGTCTTCCCAGAAATTTGAAAAAAAATTAAGACGAATTGTGTACCTTGTATTTTCAAACTTTATTTATTCCGATTATGAGCGTAGGCGTCAAGACTCAATCATTCGGACAAGTTGAGACGGCATAATCAGTTCATAGAAATTTTGGTGCCAAAACAACCAAATAATTCAATATTACTCAAACTCTTTTCACTGTCAATGTGAATCATATTAGGCAAGCGACCGACAATATAAACTTGATAGTTGGTAAAAGGAAGGCGCCAGGTTTGCGACGACGTGTGCTGAAGAAAAATCAAATCATGCCAGTAGTAATTTCCGTGAAACAAAAATGCTATCCGGAAAATCCGGAATTTATTATTTCAATTCTATGTACTACCTCTCCAAATATTGTAATATTAGGTGCTACAAAATGAATAAATGATTTACAGATTGGATCTTCACGTGGCAAGATAATATTATTCTATCAGTTTGATATAATTTTTTAGACGAAACAATCATTTTATTTGTCATTACAAACGAGAAAAAATGAACAATTCTGGGATTAATAATCGCACATCGCATTTAACACAAAGTTCAACCTATCAGCGGGTGAATAATTCCGCGGATGGAAATGACGGGTGCGGAATGACGCACTTGATAGCTTCAAAAACTCCCCGCTAGTGAAAACAATCTCATTCAGAAATGAATAATAAGAGCAATTATCATGGGAGTCTGGAGTAGATGGATGCGTTCTTCATGAATTAAGTTACTGATCTTACTAGAGATGCAGATTAGAACAGGTAATTTGTTTAATGATTAATGATGTAAATGTGAGCTTAAATGATGAGAATATTGCTCTTTAGTTCTGAGATTCAAAATATTTTGGTTTGGATTTTACTTCATTTAGTACACTTGTGGTAAAATATTCATAGCTAATCAAGGAAATATTGAAGGATAGATTAAGGTACTAGTAAATACGTACACGTGGAAAACTTATTTTCTCTGTCTAGCCCAAACTTGTGGGAACGAACCCATAACAATTATTTAAGAGATTATATTTTGTAAGGAAAGAAATAATTTATAAATGACCAAAATAAAATTATATTAATTTGTCCCTCGATTCAGGTAAAGTCTAAAGTATTTATTCTACTGAATTTTAAAAAATTATGTACCAGGATCAGGGTAAGTATTTAAAATTACTTGCTGAGCAAATTACTCCAATTGCAGACGCAGCCTTAAACAGACGTTGACCACGAGATTATGTAAGAGATGCATAAAAACAACTCCATACGATTTCGATATTTCGTACACCTGAGGGATATAACCAATTCACTATTTCTACATCAGATTTAGATTAACACAGTTTTTAATTTTAAAATGATTCAGTGCTACAAATGCAATGCAAATGTTCTTCCAAGTATTGTTGTTATTCTCTACCAGTACGCTTCTAAAGCTTCCAAGTTCCAAGAAGTTATGAAAAATTCATATATAATCCGTCGTCTCTTTGATTTCGTTTAGCTGCTGTCTCATAACAATGCGTGATAGTGTGACCCTGAACATAATCTATAAAGTTAAATTCGCATGACTTTCATGTAAGTACTTATATGGTTCAAAACTAAAGTGGTGTGATTAAATCTGATAGATTTCTTTCACATTTTGTACGGCCATTATGAAAGATACACTTCAGAATTCTCTCGTAGGAGCATCTTGCAAATCTATAATAAATTAATTGAAGGGATGCAATATGCAATCAGATGCATAAATATTTCCAGATTATCAGAGAGTGCAAGAAATATTTCTATTAATGATTGTTAATATTCACTTTTGCACGAACAACGAAAGTACGGTTATGGCCTTAATGTCATGAAGATCCAATCATGCGACACAAGCATGCACGTTCCTTGACCGTATCCCGTACAGACCGACCGGTGACGATATTTTAGCATCACCTTCTCACCCTTTAACTCCAAACGGAGATAACGTTGGGAACAGGTTGTCCGAGAAAATTGAATTATGTCTATGCTTCCTCACTTGTTTATTTGGCAACGTACGAAATTCCAGGGAAAATATTTATGCATGAGTTTAGAATTAGTAATCCACGATCTAAATCAAATATTCCTAAAAGAATGATATGGATTGATCTCATCAAAATGCTCAAACACTTTGAAGATTGAACAACACCCGTCCGTCCATTTTCACGTGTTTTGAAAAGATAGTCTTTTAACAGGAAATTCATATGCAATTCCGTACATCACATCTATAGTTGTGCATCTTTCGAAGACAATGTTTTGCTCAGTTTATCTTCATCTTTGAGGTTTCTTATATAGTCACATGTTTTTATAGAAGTAAAAAGTTTTTTGCCAGGTGTTTCGTCGCTGATGCTATCATGATGTCCTTTCGTCCCCATCAACGTGAAAAATACGGAGGTGCACCCATCATCTCAAAGAGTAATCACTCTAAGGAAATAAATGTATTAAAATATCTTCACCCAAAAGATGTACCTGAGGAAGAATAAAACACGGGAAGATGAAGTGTGGGAAGCGTCATACGTCTTGACAAAAAAGTTACCTCCTAGAAAACGTGTGGCAGGTTTAGCACGCTTCTAATATCAACCCATTTGTTCCGATTTCCCTGGAGTCTCATCTCAATCAATAAATGTCAGTAAAGGAATCATAATAAGTGAAATGTCTTACTTCGTACAAAAAGCAGGATACCTGTTTTGATCATGTGATGTATTATATGTATCATTTGTTCCATCAAAATAAAAAACAAGTTTCATAAAAATATTTTCCATTTGCTGGTCAAACATTTACGAAGGGAGGAAAAATAATATGATAATTCTCTCTGGTATTAATATGATTGCTGTCTGGATTATCCTATTAATTTTATTCCCAGTACCTTTTAACTTATTGAAAATGTTTATTAACCGCGTGACTTTAGTCCTTGTGCGGCACACTCTTAAGGGAAATGTCCTTTGTAGTGAACACACGTAACAACAATTACCCTTACAATAATGCCTACCTTTTGTTCCAAATTAGAAGACAGGTGCACAATCCATTTAATTTTCAAGATCAAAAACTCAAAAGCGGCCTGGCTTTGTTGAGTCTTACAAAAAAAACGCGAAATTTCATGTCTAAAAGTCCTCATAAAAAGACGCTATGGGTATAGTTCCCCTATTCCCTTCGCATTTTTTAAATTATTACATAAAATTGGCCATTCATCCAGCCAGCCCATAATTCAACTCTGCAACCTTTACAGTCCAGCCAGTCCAACGATGCATCGTAGGAAATATAATTAGCTGAAAATCCCAATATTAAAGAATTATCTTTTTTTGCCGCATGAAAACAACTGTGAGGCTATCACAGTCATCATTACCATTGTTATTATGATCCATGAATTTTGCTGTTATTAGTATATGGCATTTTGGCATTTACTTGAGCAGTAACACTTTACTTGAATGCGCTTTTTTATCGTGTCCTTCTCTCTCTCTCTCAATTTTCCTTTTATTCTTTGTGATGGGAATCCAGAAAAAAAGTATCTTTCATTTATTGAAACAGGGAGAGAAACACACGAATCGCATGTAATTGGACGTTTGATATGAAGCATCAAAAGCATCAAGAAAGGTTCAACATGACATGAGAACATGGAAAAAAGTCTCCTGGAAAAAGTAAGGTGAAGAAGTACAGATGTTTTAATACATTTTTTTTGCTTCTTATGATTAAATGCGTGAGTAAGGATTAGTCAGAGGGCAAGGGAAAAAAAGAGACATGAAAACAATAAACAAAAACAATTTCTTTACTGACTTTACTCCCTGGCGCTATGGTGGATACTTTGCTCTTGTTCCTTCAGTAACAGTCTAACAGTCAATCAAGTGAACATAATACACCGTAATGTTTTATAAAAAATTACATACGTAGACAGGGATTTTGGAAGAATATACCTGGAAATGAAATGACGATACGATTACCTTCTTCCTGTCTTCTCATATCACTGTTTTCCACCCTGGGATAATCCTTTGGTAACATGGCTTAAATGTTAGGCTGTACGTTAATAGCACCAAGAGCAATTATGACATCAACACTTGAAGACCCAACTCGATCAAGAGGTGCATAATTGGTAAAACGTGCATTGGAATTATGCTCCCATTGCATTACCAGGGCAAACCCAGCCACTTGACTTGGCTCATGGGAAGTGTACAAAAAGCTGTGTGAATGACGACGAAGAAGAGCAAGTGATTAAGATTGAGGATAGTACATGGGAAACAGTCGTATAAATTTAAGAGGCCTTACCCTGATCATGAACCTTCTCTCAGCCACACGTAATGATTCCGATGACGACTATGAAAATGTTATGGTGAATGATTACCATTTGATTTACGTTTGTTTTGGGCATTTTCACTTCCTGGAGGCTACAATATAACTTTGGTGTTTACAAGTAAGATATTCCCTCCCAATTTATTGAAATTGGTAATGATATTTGGGCTTGAACTTGTTATTGTCTAGGGTCTCTATTGAAGAAGTCATTGTAAAGAGTCGATATTTGGAACACTCACGGAAAAGATTTTATTTTACGTAAAGAACTCTCCAATAAATGCTACTGCTGTGAATTTACCCATAGTTTTTGTTTATTTTAGTGTTTAGATTCCTCTTAGATTGTTGTTCAAATGATTGCTTGTGATTAACTTAAATGGCTTGCTCAAACCATTTATTTTCATGTGGAATCGGTGTTGTTGATTACTTGTAATGTGGTAATTTTTTGTTAGCTTTTGTTACTCTTCTGGAGTATCTTTTGGGGTTTATTGGGGTATTAAGGGCAATAAGCATGCAATGATTAAGGGACCATGAATGAATGTTCCCTTCGTCTGGATATAATTGAATGAATATATATTAAAATCAATTGAATGAAGGGTTACATGGAAAGCAAAGTGTTTTACAATGTAAAGGTAATTATAAAACATTTTGGAAGTTGATTCCGTTCCACATGCTAAACCTGCATAAATAAATACTCATAATTAAACATGCCCAAGTTCAAGATTCAACTGTAGTGATGGGTTCTAACATTGTAAAACAATTACGCTAAATACTTGCCAACAAGAAAAATGCGCAAATTATATGCTTGCAAAGTCAAGAAAAAAATTTGGAAGCGAAGAATAATCAGCTACAAGAAAAATTCTTTTGGTTATATAATACCTACGTAGAAGTATTTCCTACTTAAAATGTTTTTCCCACGTACTTAACATCTTAAAGACACGTTGTTCTACTGGAAAATCAGCGACCAACACCCGACACGACAACGGCAATAGCTCTTCATCGTACTGGTTGACTGGTTCAGTTTGGTTATTTAATATTTCAGTTATATAACTTTACATTTTTTACAATAATCAGAATGCTTAAGAATACGTAATACACGTGCATGAATTTTTTCAAAATATTAATTCAAGCTAGAGCAATAAAAGGCCACTGGAAAAAGGCAACTCGACTTTTCTCAAACCTGTTAAGTTTCCGCTCGCAAAAAAAAGATGATGCTGAGTGATTTAATATATCCTAGTCTTCTTCCTTTTCGGTGCATTCCTAAATGCACTATGTTTCTCACTCCAGCCGAAGAAAATAGTCTACATGGGTTACTCTATATTAGGGCTTAACTGGATGGGATTCCCACTTAAAAGTTTAAAACCCACGAAAGAAGATTCCTCACAAAGTTTTCCCACAGTTACTAGCTTCTCTGAATTAATAGTTAAATTCGTCAGCAACAAAGTAGCAACAAACAAATACGTAAGAAGACTCCATATGCCCACACCATTTTATGTTTTACATTCGCAGTTTGGCTTAATTTTGCCTGTATGATGCTTGATGCTCTGAATTAGGTATTCTGGGAAAGAAAAGTAAGGCATGTGCAGTTGCCTGGTCGCGTAATTAGAATTAGGTGTATACACTTTTTGCGTTGGTGGTGAAACCCAGATCGGATGTTTGAGGAACGTGATCGTAGCTTCTTCTATTCTTGTCCCTGCGCTATTCAGAATTATTGTGTAAAGTTTGGCCTTGCCATAGATCCATGTGCGTATACATGCTGGTAGCGTAAGACAACGTGATTGTCTTATATTTTCTACCAATTGCTAGTTCCAGGTTTTTTAAAATTGTTTACAAATAATGGATATTGAGCTTTGTATTTAAAGAAAAAGATTTGAAAACCTGCACTTTGGGTTGGTTTTTCGTTAAAAATGTTTCCAAATTAAATTTTTATAGGAATATTTAGGCGGCAATTTTAAGTTGAGTTTGTTTCCTAATAGAAAATGTCAGTGTGACCCTTGATCATTTCTAACATTTTGTTCTTATCTCCTGAAAGTTTATCTTCTCCGTTTCATCCATTCTACGAAATCGAAAAGACCCTGAGCCGTCAAAAAAAGATTTACCTGAATAGAAACTTCGCTCAGTTTCGCGAATATAGATAATAGATAAGATGCTAATATTATATGAATTTTTTTCACTTTTCACTCAAACAATGATTGACTCTGAGTTGGCATATCCTATATACCAATGACATAACCATATAGTCCACCGAGAATGATATGGGGCATGATGGCTCCAATGTACCTAACTTTTAGAAAGATAGTTTTGCATTATGTTTCTATTTGTCCACCGCTTTTTCACGTTTTTTGAATTTTTTAATGGAAAACCAAAACCCAGCCCCAGTTAATCTTACGTGGCATCTTAAAAGGAACTCGACAGTTTCTGAAATGCCTCCACGCAATCATTTAGTTTGTAATTTGTATTTACAAGGACTTTCCTTCAGATTAGAACCGTTCAATCATGTTGCATCATTCTTTCATTTCGTGCTGGGCCATGTGCGTGCACAGAAAGTTAAAGGACATAGAATACGGGCTCAGTACCCAGAATTTTTATTTCACAGCTTACGCAAGCAAACTTAACGGGATCTTCATTGTTCCTAGTTTCCAGGTGTGATAGAGGAGGAGCTCTTGACCAATATATTATTGCTCTCTTTCTTCCTAATGAATGGTGATGATGTGATAAATGAATGAATAAACTAGTGGTCATTGAAATTCTAAGCAAGATATTAGCCTTCTCTTGAGGATTTTTCTTTCAGTTCAGGAAACACAAAAAATATTTGAATAGATGTTCTCCTAGTTGACCATTCATTGGTCAAAAAATTACTAGTTTTTTTTGGTTAGAAAGAGGAAACCAAGATTGATTTTTTGAGTTCTTAAGCACATTCAAATAAAGCTTATTAGGTCACGAGTATCAATAAGACTGGAACGATGTAATACTCCCTGGACGGAATGAATAGGTTGAACAAAAGGGTACAATGTAATATGATCAATGCTATAAGGTTTGGTACTTGATGGGCTAGTTTTGTTCAATTTTCAATCCTTCTTCTCATATACCAATCCAAACACATAAACTTTCAGCATCCCTTTTTACCTTTATTGCAAAAAAGTGATGAAGGAGGACCACGGAAATCCTTATTACTATTCCAGTTTCTCATTTACGCGTGTGAGAAGCACCATCATCGAACAATATCGTAGTTTTGTGGTTTAATCTTCTTCAGAAACGCTTTAATATTACCGATGATAGTGATGATTTGAATTGTATATTTGTTTTTCCTGGATTTGAATGATACTTGTAAGACTTTGGAATAAACAATA
>JAANSQ010003221.1:0-10448 GCA_036850885.1 Lepidocyrtinus dapeste
TTCTCACTTTCTTTTTATGAGTTTGTATTTATATTTGTCAAGTTTGTCGTTTGTCCTTTTGCAATTGCATGTTTTTTGCAAACAATTTTTTCAAGTTCAAACAAGCATGAAATTTGAAGACTCTTTTCATTATATTGCACGCTTTGAGAAAGAAACGCTTGATAATTAGGTTAGTTTGCAAAATATCTACATTTCTATACCTTGTCATATTAATGCAAAGAATGAATAAACTTTAAGTTTGTATGTTCCTTAGAAACATTTCCAGTTTTTGCTTTGTAAGCTGATTTCACCGTGAGTCTTAAAGTGTTAAAATTAAAATGGATCATTCTAGCGAAAGTCACATCTTTTTAACGCTTCATGCTAACAAGCTCCCATTTAATTTTAAGATTCAAGCTATTTTTTCACATGAGTTTGTGAAATGAGGTTGTTACCAACTAGGCACATGTTTTTGATGAGCTTTTTTATATTTTTTATATTTTTATAACACCTAAAAAGGCACACAGCCAAATATGCTTTCTAAACTATACATCGTGCTCGAAAACGTGATTGTGAGACTCCCTTCATTACCATACTGCGACTTACTTTACCAAAGGACTGTTGTGAAAGGTGCGGAGAGCATGCTGATGAAAATGATGCTAATTATTTGTTTGGGATTGAGACACGGACAACCACAATTGGCAGGAAATCCTACTCAATTTGTCCTAGTTGAAAAGACAGGCGCTCTAGATCCTTTCACAGTGGATGCTAATTAGTACACAATGTAAATTCAAATTAGCTGCTTCTTTATGGTGATGACAAGTGGAACACTTTCTCATTAAGTCTTAAAGGGCCATTTCACGATATTTCCATCTTTTACTTCATGTATGGAATCTTAGTTTTAGGAGCAAGATACATCAAAAGTGTAATATTTTCAGTATTTTTACGGCGTTAGAATGGCGTTGATATTCGCCCGATTGGTTTGGCCCATCCAAAAAATGACTGAGATAACATAAAATTATCTCCAAGGTTGTAACTGAAGACTTATTTAGTTTTAAGTTCTTGTTGATTTGAACTTGAAAGATTTAACATCGAATCTTTTCATAACATTTTGAGGAGGTCATGTTTGGCACCGATGGCATCAGTACCTGTACAGCTTTATGTATACGACCTTAGTCAAGGAATGGCTAGGGTCTTAGCTCCCCAAGTTTCTAGGTATTCCCCTCGTTAACTAATCTAAAAGCTATTACATCAATTTGTGGACCTAATTCAGATATAATTTATGATAGTTATGTTTTTAGGCTTCCAACTAGATGGGATATGGCATACTGGCGTAGTTGTCTACGGGAAAGAATACTACTTTGGGGGTATGCCCGGAGGCTCTATGCGAGCTGGATCTGGTGCTGTTGGGAATAGCCAAATAAGTGGAATTAAATACTGTGTTCCGGTATTAAGTACATAAACTACATTATTTAAACGAGCTTACGTAACCATTCTCAATTGTATACTTTATCGTTTTAAAGGGAACAACAATGCTAGGCCAACCTCGAGAGATCGTCCTGATAGGCAATACCGAGGTCTCAGAAGACCTTTTAACGCAACACTTGACTGAACTAGCGTNACATTCAAAGCGAATACTTATGGCTTGTTTGAGCACAACTGCAATCATTTTTCTCATGAGCTTTGTCTGTTCCTAACTGGCAATGGTATTCCCGAACATATCGTTAATCTGCCACAACAAGTTTTAAGCTCGTAAGTTATCAAACTCGATATGTCCATTATAACATAACGAAAATTAATTAATTGGGCTGTTGTTGTTACAGTCCTTTCGGAAACATGATTCGCACAATGTTTGGTGGAGTGAACGTCTTATAAACAGTATTTAAATCATTTATACCTGTAAATGAGTCAACTATCTCTGTCTCTTTTTAAGTAAAAATTAAAACGCGCATTTTTTGCAAACCTAAGACGCAATTTTTGCTTTTCAAGAGTATATAGCTGATTGAAAGCCTTCCTTTAGGGAGAAAATTAGCTTTTCCGACTGCGTTTTGGCTTAAGTGATATAAGCGTGTGAAAGAGATAATAATCTATAGAGAGATGTTATTTTTGCAATGACGACGTAACTTGGAGGTTGGAGGCGAGGACACTTCTCCGTAGTTCTTTTGAAGGGTAGAGGGTTATTCAACTTTGAGAGAGTGAAAAAAATTATTGTAGTACATCATGAGTCACAGTACCAGTGAAAAACAAACTTTCTCTCTTTATCTTTATTTCTTCACGGTCATTGTCGAAGGTAATGTAATTCATAGACTTTTAAGCGAAAAACTCTTCCAGATTCTGGTATAAAGTGCGCAAGAGTATTTTCCGAAAAGGCTTTTGTCTCTATATGGGATTATATTGCGCAATAGGGGTATTCTACTAAAATCCCTTTATTGTTCGCCCGAGCACAAGCACATGAACCAAAGTTTTTGTTTACATAAAGGATCAAATATTTCTCAAGATTTTGATAAAAACCTTGGAAAATATTATTGCAGAGGTGAACTAAGCATTATAATTTATATCAGTTTATCTGCAACGTTGCGTATCCCTCCTAAGCTCCTCTGTTTTTCATGCTTTCTGTACTCTTTTGTTTCCCTCCTGGACGTTTATTTAGCCCGGTTATCTAACCAACCGGAGGTAGCGTAAGATTCATATCGTGTGTTGACTAGTGGATGTTTTCACAAGGATCTTATATGACATGTTGCAATCTGAGACGTAATGTTGTGCATTACGTAACCTCCTGCAATTCACCGGACTGTATGTAATCCAAAGCTGGTCATTTTTCAGTTAGGCATGCATGCATAAATACTTGACGCTGGTCCGTTGAGACCACGCCATAACTCTGTTAGGATCATACAAAGTGACCTCCGTTGGCAATGAACTATTTAATTAGGCACAGAAGATCAAACCTGGAGAGCGTGTGTGAAGTATTTGCGGTAATGAGGATTTATAGGGTTACTTTCACAAGTTTCATTTTGTCGCCGAATCTCGCTCACTGATTGTAAGTGCGGGTGAGCTTAAAGCTTCTAAGCTTCTAGGAAGGTTCATAAAAGACACGAAATGTGTTCCTTGTTGACATTGTTTTGCTACTTTTTAAGGGGATGCTTCATCTAATGAATAAACTCTGTAACTTAGTTAGTGAATAAAAGAGAGTATTTAATGAGGCTCAACTTGAACATGAACTACGTCCGAAAACAGGGTAAAAGCCGCGTGACACAAAAAACTTCTCAATGCTTTCCATACCAGCATAACATCACGCCAGAATCATGATGACAGAGGAAGGGAAGGGACTACTTAAAAATAATAAAATTACGCGTTTATACAGTTTGCACCACCACAATATCTAGACACAGTTAGACTACAAGTTCAGTCACGTTTTGAGCCATTCATTTCTCCCCGAAAGCAAGACAAAAGACAATACTGTCATGCTGGTCGACTTGCTACATGAATAAAGTATAATATTTGTATCATGGATATAGTTTCACTCGTCCCTAGAGTTCTAAAAATAAAAAAATGTGACAACATGTTTGACAATATGTGCTTAAGGTACTGGGAGCGGTTTTTGTATTAAATGATATGAAATGAAGTTTGGGCGTATCGTTTCATACGTTTTAATTCATACTTTGAGAAGGTCCTCCCCGCAAAATAAAGTGCTTAAGTGTTTCATTCAGTAAAGTGATGAAATTGGAAGAGAGAGTGTAAAGATGCTGTTTCACTTTGGCTTTTAAACTTTCTCTGACTCTTGAATGGATGCTACTGCTTTATAAAGTATACTTGCTTGTGAAACTCATTTAGCTCTCACCTCCTCCACTCTAAAGGAATTAATACTTTTAGGAACTTGAGTCTTTTAGACATGATCAATTTAACTGGGCAAAGATGCAGGTTAGCTATAGGGGTGAAAGTAGGAGAAAGTTTTTGGAAAAATTTTTTTTGTATAAATTTTTAAAACGCTGGAATATAATTTTCCTCTCATGAATCTGAAGACGTTTGACACTGTATCATGTTGCCCCGAATATGGCATAAGCGTGCTTTTAAATTAGTTTGTCTCTTTCAGACCGCTGGATCTAGAGACTTTTTTCAATTTTCTACTGCCACATCAATCATCATCAAAAATAATAGTCGTATCTAACTCGAAATAGTCAGTACTAATTATGTTAATGACCCTAAAGTTCTTGACTTGGTGGTTTCATATTTCATAGGATTGGTCTAGGATACGCATTCGGATGCAAAAATATTTACTTATTTCCGTAAAAAAAGTTTCTTGGAAATGGGATAGAAGAAAATGAGAGAAAAAGTGAAAGTGTACTACTTTGTAAAAGCAACTCAAACCCCTTAAGAGCTTCTCGTATAAGCTATTACAACTTCAGTATGTCTCACGTTTAAGCTGTTATTTCTTCCTTTTCATATGAAAGTGACTGACTGCCTATCAAGCGTTTCAGGTTGGCTAACCCTTTTCAGCTTAAACGTTCCGGGACATCTGCTTGATAAAACATACAAAAAGTGAAAGCCAAAATCGCCATTCCAAAATTATTACAAAAACCACGTTCCACCCATTCGTATTAAAGCGAGCGTAAAAAATAAAAACACTCACTCAAGTCCTTTTATCTCGTACTAACTACTTTCTTGAAAGAAAATGATTAAAAGACTATCACTCATAATTTAAAGACCTTGAAGATATTTCATAGATGCTGCTTTTCCTCTCCCCAAGGATCTCAGAAGAAAAGACTCATTTACTAGATGATTTGAAAAACGTCATGTACACGTCTCCACAAACTAAAGTACTTCAGAAAAGAATGAAAGAAAACTGCGGCAATTTGAAAAGACAAACATTCCAACAGTTTCCAATTTGTGGGAGAAGTGAAAAAAGTGAAAAACGAATGTCCTGGATATAGGCGGAAATGATATTCGTCTGGTACCCCAATATCCTTTTAAATGTTCGTTGCAGGTCAAAAACTTTTAGAAAACCACGTTCAAAGCCCGGATTAAAGTATCGAGGAACTTTTCCCCGGTGGAAATTGAAAACGAGCCCACGTGACGAATAGGTGGTTTGAATCTCCTTTGGTTTTTCAATTAATACTTGAAATAATTATTTCAAAGATTTTAACAAGGGAAGGAAGAAACGTGATCTAACTGATTGTTTCAAAGTATTAAAAACAACCGAGATTAATTTTTTAATTTACTTTTACAGCTTTACATCATCCTTCCCTATAAAAAATTAATTTTCTAAAAGTTTTAAACATAGTTTGATTTAAAAACCTTGAAACAATAACAATTTATTGAGTGTGTGCCAGACTTTTTGTTTCCCACTCACGTGGTTTCAATTGAACGGCATACATTACGTCATTCAAAAGGATATTACTTTTTTCAAACTTTAACTCAACGACAAGCGTCGGGAGTCTCAAGAGAGGATGAGAAGTTCATGACGAGGCTATTTCAATCTAGGACACATTTCAATAAGCAAACCAGGGAAAGAACATTTTACCTTGTAGTCCTGAGTCCTGATGAATTGACACAACTGGGCTCTTCTCAAAATTAGGAATGTTATTTTCCAACAACAAAAGTTTTTTTTACCTAAACATGAAAACGAGGTCGGGGAACAGAGAACATTTAAACGTGCTGACGTTGTTCAGGTACAGAAGATAGATACGTGCTTGTCTCATTTTTGAATTTAATAGAGCTATTTAGAGCCTTGGCTTTCACTTTACTCCCTTTTCAATTTTTGTGCTAGCCCAAGGAGCAAAATTGCAATTTGCAATCTTTGTTGGAGCTATACTTCCAGCTGTATGTCAGTGAAAGCGTAAAGACAAAATTGTAAAAATGTTGCTTTAAGCAGAAGTGAAAACGAAAGATATGCATACGCCATTTTATGCCGTTTCCAACGTTCTCTTGCCAGGTTTAGTAGTTTCCTCCATTTCCCGACAACAAAATATGCACAACCAGCGTTGAAAATCCCAGCGTGATATAGATGGATTATTTCTCAACATTTATCAGTAAACTAGACTAGTAGATTGCAATTCTTTAGTTATTTTGTCGATAAGTTCATCTAAACTACAGATATTCCCTAAAACAAGAATCAATCAGGTGATCAGGTTATCCTTTTATAATGCAATTACTTAACACATTGTTATGCTCTATAAAAAGTCTACAATGTAATCAGATATTGCTGAGCTGGCAGATTTATATTTCAATAGAAGAATTTTATTTACTGGTTTTACAACTTCTTCCTCTTAGTGAAATGGTGAAAGGAAAAGATAAATAAAGTTGTTAAAATAAAGCACTTCCCAACTCAAATTTTTTATGCGTATTGGAAAGCTACCTGATCCTGAGAAAGGAACTGAATTGAAAAGATTTTTAGCATCATTGTCAACTAGGAACTATGTATATCTCCTTTGAGGAAACCAGCAGGTGGGAATGCGTAAAAATGATTATAAAAATCGGAATTTATAAATTCATATCAGAAGGAAACATATAATTATAGAAGATATATTTAGATTTATGAAAGACTTGGATCTATAATTTCTCCTTATGAAAGAGAAACGACTAGAAACAGTCTTGAATCACTTTTTTCCGGCAGAGTAAGCAAAGTTTGAGATGGATTAGATTTGGTTGGAGATGTATTTATTTCTAAAAACTTCTAAATCTGCGTAATGTTTACAAAGTACATCAGTTACATAACATAAAATCTCCCTGATTGGATGACGTAGTGAGTAATAGTCCCTACGTCAAATAGAAACTTTTTAGATTCGACGATAACGCTATTCGATACTATAGCTGTATAACCTGACGTTTAAGCTTGTAATTGCAATGCAACGGGTGAAAGTTCAAAGAGAAATTTTTTGAATAAGCCAAATGAAAACAGGCACAATGCGCTTACATAAGTCTTCTGATTTGCTTAATGAAGTTATGTAAGTTCAGAACTTTTATTTGGAAGTAACTACACGGCTTAATAAATTTCAGAGGATAAAATTCTTCTAATTATAACAAGCAATTTAATTTAACTTCGCGGTACTCAATTAACTTACGGATGAGATAACTTTTAGTGTTCAAAATAAATTACTATTTATAGATTTTTCCTACAATCGTGCCTAACTCCAAAATGTGAAACCAAAATCCTTAAAAAATATTTCATTTGCAAAAATCCGAACATTCATAGATTCTCAACTTCAAAAAAGTAAAATTCGAGGAAAACTATTCTAAAAGCTACGGGAATAAATATTTTGCTGCCAAATGTCGTAAGAATTCCAATTCTTCCTTCGAAACTTTATTACTCTCATCTAACTATCCCCCCTATTTAATTGATACAAAAGGAAACCGAAATTGAGTAGATTACATAAATGAGGTATTTCGAAACAAACCAAAAATAATTTACATAATTTTCAAAATGTGAGTAAAAACCACATGTGGAAAACAATTCTTTCGTCTTTTATAGATAAAAGACTTTGCATGTATGTAATAAAAACAAACGTGATTGATCAGCTTTCACAAGCGATTTCGAAATTGTATCAAATGACCTTTTTGCCATTAATATAGATTGTGAAAGTCACTTGTAAAGTTACAGGTGTTCTCTTTTCCTCATTCTCAAAGTTCGTTAAACCCATTTAGAAAGTTATGTCGCAGTTTACAAGTTTACCGGTAGAATAAATATTAATCGACATTTTCTATTTTCATAACTTTCTTATATTTGACTAAAGAGTGAAAGGAAATCTGCATGTAAGCTGAATAATTCTGCACGTGCTTTGCTCATATGAAGGCAAAGAATGTAATCATGTATCTTACTTGGGTAAAGTCATGTAGATAACACTGGGATAACAAGAGAAAACAACTACACCCACAACAAAAGAGCATCGTATCGAAGAAGTTTTTATAGAATTAGGCTGAACATTGTCCCCATTATTTCTCCGCCAACGCAAAACTTTCTTTTTTAGGACTTGTTGAGTCTAATGCTTGCCTTGTTTTCTTTTTGGGTTTAGGCTATCCCTTTCATGTGGGAGATAAACTTAAAGCTGTTTTCGTTTTTCTTTTCCTAATTTCAAGGGACTTAAAAGACAAAACTATAAAAAGGGGGCAAATTGATGTTCCTGGAATGCTAGCCGAAATTAAAAATGTGATGCCATGAATATGGGGGAAGTTCCGTGGGATGTTGGAGTGTACTGAATATTGAATGAAATGGTTCTATGGTACTTCTATTTTTAGCAGAAGACTTTAAACATTTTGGTTGCAACTTGAAAGAGTCGAAATGTAATGTGATATCCCATATCCCGTATGAAGTTTCTCCAAGAGACCTCTTCCGTAATAGAAAAGCCATATTCATGTATGTGTGGGAGGAAACAGTGAAAATGACTGAAACAGAAGCCAAACCACATATCTAAGCTCGAAGGAGAATACCACCACATTTGAAGTTATTAATAAAAAACATGGTACTGTTGTGGTATAAAGAGTACAAAGTAAAGAAGACAATTGAAACGTCAATTCATTCCATGCCCTGCCTATCGTTAGCATGACACAAATGACACGATACATAAGTATATTTCATAATATCAGTCATTCACACTTGAATTTCCGCAAGATGAGTTTCAAGGTTGGTGGTCGAAGATACATAATTACTTCCAAATAACTGTATGGATTGGAGGGCCATGGAACTTTTTATAGTACTGGATGATGAAAACATACATAACTAAACTAGGTACACATATGTTAATAAACTCCTATCATTTCATCTGGCTGTGAATTGAGAATGGCTTATTGAGAAAAGATCGAAGACATTATTTTATCCTTGAACCTTGCATTGGCTCCAGGCAGATTAAACCATTTGGATTTAAATTGAAACTATATATTCTTCAGCGATATCCACTTTACCTTTATCTAATTCATACATTGTACTCATCTTGAACGAATTTACTCCATTCTTCGTTAGAGCACTTCAGACAGATTTGTGAAACAGCCTCTAAGCATCTGTAAGATGGGTTGAAAAACCTTTTTGAATTTGAAAAGGACAAAAATGGAATAAGAAATCCTTTGCTTCCCTTCTCCCTTTGTTTGAATAAAGACTAGAGTAGTCAAAAGCATGGCGGAATGGATTGATACCGTTCTTAGATAAATCGGCTTATCTGATCAAATTAATTCGGCGTATACATCTCAAACTCCAAAATTTTAACATGAAGTAAATGGGCGAATAGATTAGAATAAATAAGTACTTAAAATCTTAGAATGAGCCTGGAGCTACGTATAGCTTAAAAGGAACGAGCAGAATTGAGTCTTTCCATGATTCCAACAGTTTTTAAATGTATGGTACACGGGCTCGGGCTTGGTTAGGTTGGCAGTTAATTAAAATGCTCGTTCGAAGTTCATGCACGAGGGAAAAAGTATTAAGCTTTTTTAAATACTTCAGTCTCAAATTCTTGGAAAAAAGTCTCCTGTTAGAAGAAGAAGAGAAAATAGTTTCTCCAAATTAAAGATTTTTAAAGTCTGCTGGAGCTATAGAATGGAATGTTGACGAGGCGAATTTTTCTTGACCTTAATGGTTTTTGAAAGTATGAAACAGCGAATTTTTACGACAGAAATAGTCGACCCTATTTTTTTTACTAGGAAAAGTAATTATCTTTTGAAACATTGAAAGTACTCCAAAAACCTCTTTAATGCTTTTTAGCTGTCATAAAATTAAAGGATTTATAAAACTTCTGAGAAAATGACAAGTGCAGCGTGAATGGACAAGAAGCCATTTTGAATTCCAGCGTCCTTTAAAAAACGTGACCTTGAATTTCCCTTTTTGTTTACCAAATGAAAACTGAAAGGCAATCTTATTAACAGAAATGTCCTCCGAAACACTCCAAGAGTAAATATCAAAATGGGAAATCACAGCTGAACACCTTTCTCACTCCAGCTTTCTGATCCCTTGGCTTGACAAACGCAATTTAATGTCTAACTGATGGCAATAACTGTCAAATATATTCTGGCATAGAGGTACTTCCTGTAGAGAGTCTTATAAATATTTATAGAACATTTCACATCTTAATCGACTACTTTCCCTCCCAGCCTTCTTCTTATGCACCTAATTTTATTGAATTGTCGAAGGAAAACTCCAATTAACTTTAGAATATTTGAATAGAGAGAGATTGTTTAGGGATTTAATGACGCACATTTTCCTCGAATAACATTAATAATGCATTTCCTAAACTTTCTCCGATAACTTTCAACACAATGTATTCCGTTACTGTGTATAAGCTTATTTACACAAAAAAGAATCCATTTCCCAATGTCACTTGGTAAATCCCTAATGAATAATAAAAACATTGACTAACTCTCAGAATCGAATTAGATTGAATGTCATTAGCAGAAACTCAAACTCCTTTTCCAGATTTGCAATCTTTATCAGGCTCGTTTATTGCAAAATCTGAAAAAATCAAAGCTCATTTTGCGATTTTTTAGTATGTAGTTTT
>JAANSQ010003222.1:0-10448 GCA_036850885.1 Lepidocyrtinus dapeste
TGAACCAGCGAAGCTAAATATTGAATTTGAACGATATTTTTTACAACATGGACCCGAAGACAACCTGTATAACTTTTCTGCAACACTGAGGTCAACGCTTGAGGTCAAGGTTTAACTTGAGACTAATTCAACTTAACTGACACCTCTCCTCTGGACATTTCTTTAGAGCGTATAATTAGTTTGATACTCGAGAGTTCTGTCAAGTTTACTTTAGTGCTTTTGAACTAATGATGCCTTTGGAGTGTAAAAATCCAAACTGGTGAAGAGAGGAATTATGCTTCCTGTCACTTTCCACCTCTTTTCCTGAGAAATCAAGCCCAGCATACTACTTTTCTCCTATTGAGCCAAGCAAACTTACTCCTTGTACACAAACTTAATAGCCACTTTCCTCAAAGCTAAATAGGCTCAAGAAGCTACGCTTTCATGAAAATGCGAGAAAAATTTCACATGAATGCAAAGAAAATAATGACAAAGAACAAGGGAATGAACAAAGCTCATTCATTCTTTCAGCGTGAGGTACGTTGGAAATGGGTGCCTATTCTTCCAATTTTCATTCGTTTTGCATGAGAAAAAGTCACTGCGGAGGAGAGAAACTTGCAAGGAAAATAACTACTTGTTAAATACATACCTTTATATCGGTACATATCTAAATACAAGTATTCTTCCTCCGGAGCTAAAGTACCGGTTTTCCAAATTGTTTTATCCCTTTCCTCTCGTTTTATTTATAATGCCATAGAGAAAAATCTCAGCAATGGTTTCTCCATTTTATTACACATTTTCATACAGAATGTTTCTTCTCAAATCTGTTTGCATCTACTTTTCAATTTCATTTTTTGGTGCAAAATGCCATAAAAGAATCCCAGCAGCAGCGTGTATGTATGACCACACTACATCAAGCAGTGTCAACATGGACCTTTGTCTAGAAATTTGCTGAGCTATGCACTAAAAAAGTAGGAAAATAACTGGACTAGCCCGGAAAAGAAAAGTTTTGTATAATATTTCCAAAAGTATAAAAACGTTACTGGATGGAAGAGAGCATTCATTCCGCGTTTCCTCTTCTTTCTTTAGGTAGCATAAAACACAGGCTGAAATTGTTAGCAAAAGCTCCCGTATGATAACGTACACTGGCATACATTGTGCTTTTGAGCTTTTTATCGATCTTATCCCATGCATTTTTCCCCTGGATACATGGAAAGCATGGTTTTCTCTTCCAGCACATGCTTTCCCCACCACATCATCTCATAAACGGAATGATGTAATATGAAGAAAAGTCTCTTTCTTCAGCGGAACACTCTATACTTCCCAGCTGTAAATGTTAGTATCAAACTTAGGAGATATTTTTTTATTTCAAAAACAAGTTTTGCACTTGAAATGTTCAAGTTACAGCCTTTGTCCGCTAGTAAAATTCATCTACAAATATTCTAATATCTTTACCCAGTTAAGTTTTATGTGCCAAACTTGAGTGAATGTGTGTTATTGACTGATATGTTAACCAAGTTGCCCAAGTTCCTGTTGGTATTTTTATGGTTCTCTTATAAAATACCTAGAACACAAGTCGCCTATTTTACGAGAGGGAAAGAGGCTTACATACGCATTGTCAGTATATAAGCTCATCGAAATCTCCTATTTCATGTTACAAAAATATTCTGTGTGTCGCTCGACTCACTACTTTACACAAGCAATAGCCTTTCTGGAGCCAAAAAAATAACGGTTGGGTCAAGGGAATATATAGCTCCGTTATTACAATTTACAACCTACGCAATTGTACCATTGAGCTTTCCACAACTACTCCTACAATTTTTTTAGTACTTTCACCAAAAAGACATTTTTGTAACGAAGACGGGATACTATATACTAGTCGTCATCATCAAAAATCATCTATTTTATTTCCCCAGAAAAGTTCTTCGTGCATTTTCTTCGTCATCATCTTCGTCAGAGAGGACCATAGTTCGGAAGTTGCTCCTTCCTGCAGCCACCGAAGAGAGATAACCGAGCAGAGCTTGCTGGACAGAAAATGACTCTCTTCTGCCTGGATGTTTGGAAAATGAGGAACGTTTCAGAAAAGAAAGTTGATTCCATTTGGAAGTCATGAACCATGAAAAAATATGAGAGGTTTAGGAGGAGGAGAAGAAGCATATCATATTGGATTACGATAGAAAACATAAATGAAGAGTTTTTTTAACTTAAGACTACTCAATGAGTGAAGATACGTGAAAGGAGAAGAAGAACTATTTACATACAACGTCCTCCGTCCATTCTGCTTGTACGTACAGTAGGGAGAGGTAGTGAATGAAAAAGACACGGTATACTCTGGCCGGATATATGCATTTTAAAGAGCTGTAGAAGAAAATACCGCATCATCATGTACATGCTTACAAGCTTCACTTAAAAGCTATTTTTCAACTACGGTAAGAGCTTAAAAAGACACACGCAGAGAGCAAAAGACAGAGCCAACAAAACAAAGGAAACTAAACATGTTCCAGTGATATCCACACCAGTTCCAATTTCAACGGAGAAGGACTAACCAGCATGAACTAAGGATTTTTTTATTCAATAAGTTTTTTTTTCAGTAATACGAAAGTAGCATCAGTTTTCGGAGTTTCCTCCTTTTTGTACTCTTGTTAAAGCTAGAAAAATAATAATATTTCCTTGTCGTGGGTGTCCTCTTCTTCTAAGCTTGGGCCGTGGGTAGTTGACACTTTCCTTTTCGGAGGCGGAGTAGGAGCACGGGAAACAAGTTTTTCCTAGTTTATGTCGTTATTGCGGCAGTGCAAAGTTAAGACTGTTTGTGCACACACTAGACTGCATTATTATTACACTAAGCTTTCATATTCATCTTCGTTGTAGCTCAAGAGAGGAATTGAGATAGGGACAGACGGAGGAAAAAGAGTCGAGAGAAAGTGGAAGTGACAGCAGTTCACCAACCAGCGTCAGAGTCGATTTAGTGTCGTCGTTTGCGGAGAATATATCATGAAGAATCATGAAAAGTAGAGAAGGAGGATATAAAACGAAATCATAATAGTTGCACTTTATCAAATTCCTCTCAAAATTTCTTTCGAGATGAAAGGGAAATAGTTTTCAAGATTGTTTTTCCAGTACTAGAGAAAAATGTCATTATTTACGTGACAATTCGCCACTGGGACAAAAAAAATATATCAACAACACCGACAAAATAAATATGGACTCTTTTACGGGGCAAATATTGTGTAAGAAAGTCTTCTTCTTCCAGAGAATATCATTTTCTCTTGCGATTTCATGTAATCCGATTTATTCCTCTCGGAAGAAAATAACTTTCCAAATTTTCGGCAATGTAATAAGGATAAGGATCTCATTCCAGACTGACGTAAAATGTGAAAGGGAAGAGAAATGGGAAATTGTTTTTGCACTCTTCCCTTCGAAACCAGTATCATCTAGGATGACGGCAGCTCCACATCGATATAATCCTGATTCAATATCAACTTGTCAGTAACTATCCTCATCAGTGACATCATTCATCATCAGATATAAGTAAAAGGGCAAGATAAAAAAACAAACTTTTCTACATTCACATTTCCCTTTAGTACAACATGGAACATTGGTTAAGGTTTTCAGACAAAGGCCATACTTTTTCATGGACGGTTAAGCCGGAATAATTTGTTCTGTTGTACTGGTCCATTAGAGGTGGAGATGTGAAAGTGATATCAATAAAGTGAAGGCACACGTACATCGCGCAACAGTATTCTTTCTGTACTGCATTGCCCCGAATAAATTACTTTGGAATGACAATAGAATAGTAATATGGGAGTAAAGTGTATGTTTCCTCCACAAAAGATACATACATCCATTTTAGTTTCTTCTTGTAATGGAACGCTTAATCATACCCAAGATTAAATAGGGTCTAGTCCATACTCCAGAGCGAGAAAAAGTAATACTCGGCCGGATGTGGAGGGATTGAGCTTGAGACGGAATCTAATAAGTACCTGAGTTGAGTTTCTGATAGCTCTTTGCTCTCGCTCTCTCTTTCTCACAGAGTCAACAGCTTTAGCTCTTTTGATTCTGGGATTCTCTCTGAGTACATGCATATATGTACCTTCCTCCATTTCATTACTTTTTCGTTCTAGGATGTTCTCCATGCAGCAAAGAAACTTTCCCCCTCTGCTAAGGAAAAAGTACCCGAAAAAAATCTTGTTGAAACGTGCAAGCCCTTAGCATTCCTGGAGACTGTTTCACTTGAGAAAAAAAAGTTTCATCCTACTAACCTTCGTTAAATCCCACTTCTTACGGGACTGTAGTAGCACTTTGGTTGTACTACCTCTAGTGTGGTTCCTGTTTGGTCATTATTCTTCATCCGTCAGTCTACCCGAATGTGAGCCAGGTGTAAGAAACGCACCTTTAAAAATACACAGATTCAGGGTAGAGAAAGAGAATAAGCCAGCATCACCACCACTACCAACACCACCACTGAGGCATCATCCATCCAACACCTTTCCTCTGTTTCATTATTTTAGTTTTCATGTTCTCCAGTCCATTTAGTATTACGAGCGTGATGGAAAGTCATGGGGAAGCGGTATGCCTTATTTTCCCCGGACGAGATCACAGAAAGTCGGATTTGGGCTCGGAGGAAATTATTGCAAATTCAAGTGATATTGAGAAAGGAAAGTCTACAAAGGTCTACTGTTGCTGCTGCCTTCGTTTCGGATACTACAACAGGAGCTGATCCTGCTCATCCACCGTTGCGAGCTTCATCAGCCAGCAATCTGTTCTCACCTGCTCCTGTTGCTGCTGATCCTGAACCTAAACAGAATTATATCACTTCAGCTAGTACTACTTATACTAGAATAGGTGCATTGTGACTCCTTACCCACCTCTTAGAACAAATAGAATAAAATTCAAGAGTGGTCTACACCGTGGTCGTACTCCATACTTCTGTCATTAGCAGCCTGCCCGCCTCTTGCGAATGAAATGTGAGCCTGGGCTCCATCCGGAAACAGTACTTTCCACTTCTACTTTCCAGATATTTTCTCTTCCTTTCCCAGAAGAAACACACATAGTTTTTGACACTAGTCCCGTATAAACAATAGCAGTTGCTAATGAGTGCTGCTGACAATTTGGGAAATCTTTTCGTGGCGTTACTTGCTGGGATCCCCCTGCTTATTTTTGTGCTCGTAAGTGATTCATTTTTGCATTTCTCCGTACTTCTTTGAGAATCGTGACATTGTTTTGCGGGACTTAAATCGTCACAGAAGCGTATTTCTTGTACATCTTGTGCATGACACCACACATCTGCTGCGATTTATAGCTTGGGTGGTGCTAGAGTGGGGTAATTAGCGTCATTTCCTTTCACAACCCACTAGCTTCAATTTGTTGGGGAAACTATGCTGGGTTCTCCAAAAAGCAGATAACAGATCGAGCGTGTCTATCTCTAGAATCACATTATTAAAAGTAGGGCACGTTCTGTGCGGAAGCTCATGTTATTTTATGTCTCCATTTTACTCAAATGTGAACAAGACTAATTTTCATCTTTTTGTCTTACTTCCTGACTTTTTATTCCAGTTTGCTTGCTGTGCTTGCTTAGAAGCTTCCATCCAAGCTGCTAGAAGAAGCTACAAGCCGCACTTGCCAACTCGCGTCAGATTTGCTGATGAAGCAGCGGAAGAGACGCGACGGCAGCAGAGGAATCCACTCCTCTTCGGACTCAATAGGTCAAGCCGCAATGAAGGAGAGCAACTTGAGGGATCTGGTTTGGTCGCACATAGTTCATATATTCAAAGTATGCATTATACAAAGTAATTTTTACCCTTATTAAACATTAGTTCGAGAGCTGCTTGGCTTTCCTTCATGACGTTAAGAACTGCATAAACTTTAATGTTTGCTCATACAAATATACACGTAATGGATATTGGCAGGCATGTTATTTTAGTTATCTAGATCCTTACTCATATTAACTTGCCAGTCTACATCCGGTGAAAGTTTTTACGAAAAAGCATAGATAAAATAGCAAACAACAATGAAATAAACCAATGTCATTCCATTACGTATAAACTTCAATTGTGGATGGAGAAAGGGAAAAGCAAAAAAAAACTAGCTTCATAGCGATAACAATAAATACCATGCTTGCTCGTAAAATAAAAGCTTGAAGTATTTAGGGAATTTTATACCTAATTACGTTCTCTTTTTAACAAGGCATACTAAGCTAATGACAAACAAGCAAAAACAAAAGTTTGTAAAATGTTTTTGAATTTCCTACGAATTCATGATAACGCATGCTTGTAAATTAAAATGTGCATGATGTCCACGAAAAAGTACTTCATGCTCAATGTAAGGTATTTTTTGCATTTGGGAGGCTAACAAGAAATTAATTTAAGATAGGGGAAAAACGCTAGGATTTTGATACTTTGCTCTCTAAAATGGATTCCACAAAGTGGTTTAATGAGAACCAACAAATTATTGTGGTTCACGCGATCAGATACTATATACGCATTCCATGTAGAAGAGAAAGTGGCCCAACTAGCAAAAGACCCATTAGGCTATATCTGTCTGGTTTTCTCCAAAGGCGATGATTCAATTATTCAAAGAGTTTTGTTAGCGTTCAACTACCAGAAACTTATTTTGCAGCTTTCTTTTTTCTCACATGTACTTTTGGGCGAAATTTCCTCTGACTTGCATAGAGTTCTGTGTTTAACTTGTTAAAATCCTGTAGACTTTAGCTTGTAGTGCTCAATGCTTATTCGTCTAATCTAATAACCACTCTCTCGATTTCTTTGACATGCCCAGGATATCCGAATTACCGTTATTCAACCGTAGCCCAATCATCAGGAAGATCGACACCACCTCCAGTCCTCAAATCTCGAACAGAGCTTGGCAGCGGATCTCTAAAATCTCCCGTCTCCCCTCTAGTTGAGACCCAGAGACTCTTGGATCACGAATACTGCCATCGGTCGACGCCCACGAGATCCTCCCTTGTGGGTTCACCAGCAACATCATTTGCACAATGTACAGTACCAGCACCACCAGCACCAATACCAATCCTAGCGGGGAAAGTGGTATCCACTCCATCAGTGCCAATCGCGGGGAGTCCAGTTGTTATACCTTCTCAGAAGCCATCTCCAGTGGTAGCAATAGCAGCGACATCGATACTTTCACAGAAAGCAATAGCAACACCTTCGCCAACTTCATCCACAGCATTACCTGGAAAGGCAGTGCGGCAAGATACTTCCAGCTCTGGAGAAACTCAAGTCAGCCAGAATTGCTCACCAACGCATATTACCAACGTTCTCAACTTTTGTAAGTGCAAAAGAAAAAGAGGAGATATTCATAAAAGCAAAATTTTTTACGTTGTAAAGATAAACAGACATTGTGAAATATGGCCCTGCTGCAACAATAACATTAGTTTTTTTTGACATGGCATACTTCACATTGCCAGCAGCATTTATACCTACGCAAAACTCTGCTATTGTTTTTTCTTATGATTTTTAGTCCATCGATCCACGCTTCAATATTATTAGACATGTGCTTTTCAATAATGTTTCATGTACCTCTAAACCTTTTACTTATCATGTTTTAATAGTTGATGGGAGCGAGAGATCGTCCACATCAACGCCCACCACCACTCCAAACTTCCAAATGCGACCAAAAAGCCCCTTCGAAAGTTGTAAGCATACGCTTGATCCTTTTAGCCAAAAAAAAAGCTATTTTACTGATAATTCACGTACAACCTGCACGATACACCTTAGAAATAGTGTGATATTTATATCACGTAATCAATCATGATTCATGATGTACATTCATACGTACTCTAGAAAAGTACTCTGGCTCCCTTTTAGACTCGATGAGATTAGTTTGCGCATTTATTATTCAGGTAGAAAGTTGCTACGCTTTTTAGAGAAAACGAGTGGGTCCAGTGACCAGTTTATTCTAGCTTTCGTTTACCGTTCACCTGAATCGAGTAGAGTCAGAATCCTATCAAAGTTCAATACATGCTCTTTTCCACTTTTCTAGTAGTTTCTACCGTAAAAACAAGCAAAGCACGGCAAAGACTAATAATAAAAGCCGAGTTGCTTTTGTATCTCTGTTTTTCCAGTTTTCATGAATTTCTTCTTCTTGGACGATTTTTTTTTGTACAGGTGGGCCTCATGTGGATCCGCAGCAGCAACGACGTTATAGCACACCCAGCTCACCTACAATGTACGCATATGCCCAAAATCTAGAAGGTCCAAGCAATTACTCTTCCATGAGCTACTTACCAGAAGTCAGAACATACCTTCATTTCATGGAAGGTATGCATTTATATACATAAATACTAGCACCGATTATACAATTCACTTTCTCCAGCGTGGTGTTAAAACTGCCAAAAAATGGAGATGCTTTTTCCTCTTTCCCAAAACAACATCCCATTATTTCACAGTGTGACTAGGCGAGAAAAAAGTGGAGCACTCTCAGACTCCCAGTCGGAACACTTTTTAAGTCAAGCCAAAAAAAACAGCTTTATGCACTGACGCAAAATTTATTCTCGCTAAAATATAAAAAATAATCTCTCAAGTAATATGAATGGGATGTTTGTATTGGAATGGTATATGATATTACCCTTCTACGTTTTGCTTTCTCTTTCTAGAAGATTTTTCCAACCGCCAACGAAGTCATAGTTTCAGTGGAAGATCTTGCCATCATAGATCTCCGCGTAAAACACATCCTTATCTAGTACCCCGCTCCCCCAGTCCCTTCACGTTAGAACGTACAATGGTTGAGGATAGTGCATCTAAAATATCCACGCCGAGTAGCTTTGGAACGACTTTCCTCACCCCACCCGGCTCAACCGATCAGGTTAGGAAGTATAAATTATTATGAGTGACATATTTAGAGCTATAGCAAGCACCAGGCACATGTGTCGTAAATTAATCGTATATTAAAAATTTAAACACTTCAGGGATCATTCAAGTCCCCAGAAAGTGGAACACCAGAGTGGCTTCTCAGCTCAGATGTGCCTCCAACCAGATTCATCATTCCTACAGCAATTGAAACTGATGAAGGGGGAGTCACATACAATCAACAACTTTCACGGTCGAATTCCATCCGCGCAGCTACTGTATAATATCTAGGAAATAGTAAACATTAGATAATGACGTATAATATCATTTTGTAACAGAAAGTTTGTTATTGTTGGCGTAGACAGCAGATGAAGTACTGTATATTCACAACAAAATAATTATTATTTCACAAGACGTTAATTTTTTTAGCGAAACAGGATATAAGGAAATAGTATTCTTATCCCAAAATAATGCTGGATTTTTATAAATTGATATGATAACATAATCTACACGAAACACTATACATAATCCATATGTACTTTAGACAAAAAATTGGGGCGACCCTAGTCAGATCAAGAGGATATGTAGAGAAGGGTTCGATAATGGATTTGTGTAAATTGTCAAAACCGAAAGGAACTTTCTTTTTTTTAATATAGAAAAAAAAAGTTTTCATTCTGCCAAACAAAAACTTAAGCACGTGATCCTTACACCTTAAACTCTTGAAAATATTCAAAAAACTTAATGATAAAAAAATCAGTTGGAACGGGAAAAATATTAGGAATTGGAAACGAATTAGCAAAAAAGTGTTTTGGAGGTTAGCATTATAGCTTTAACTTGAGCAATAGGGGAATTTTGAGTTCACGAAGGAGAACACCAAATGATATGGTATAATTAAGAGTGATTTACAAAATCTTTACCTAGCCACACACTTTGGTCAGTCCCAAGTATGCACAACTAAACAATACGGAGACTTAGAACATGTCCAAGTAGAAACTATGGTTTGATACCGTCTCGGCTCGACGAAGGAAAAAGAAAAGTATTACATAATATTATGCACGGTTTTCAAAAACTTCCATTAATTGTAACATGTAATGTGAATTTCATAATGGTCTCGACATATTCGTACATGGAGCATCATGGTGATTCATTCTTTAGTATACCATGATTTGTGATAATTCTAAATTTTTTGACTATCTCTCAACAGATACAACGACTATTTTGTACTAACATTACTAATTATGTACTAATACTACCATAAATAGATGGAAACTAAATATCTAGGATTAGTGAATCAAATTGTTATTATTATTTATCTGCTAATATACACGCAAAAACTATATATCTAATCGTAATTCAAACTATAAAACTAAATTACTAATGACTTTCATGACTCCAACTTATGTACCCCTCACCGAGAAGATCTAACCCACAAAAGTTAACTTTAAATAACATTATTTTCACCTACTAAAAGTGTGACAAATTTTGAACCAAATTTATAATTTCGGTAGACTTTTAAATTTAGATAATCTATGGGAAAAGTTTTCCTTTGCTTTAGTCTAAAAGTATTGGATACATGAATACGGAAATTGAATTTGCCGATACTTTTCTGAAAAATGTCACTCCTAAATTTCTTCTTTCCAAAGTGCAAATGAGTTTTAAATTTTT
>JAANSQ010003224.1:0-10443 GCA_036850885.1 Lepidocyrtinus dapeste
ATATAAAAAAGCGCAGCACAAGAAAGCACATGCCCTACGTTTTGTACTGATATGATGATCCTTTTTTATACGTTTTGGCCCCACCAAATCAAACTTGTTTTGTTAGTTTGTTAGGTTTGAGATGATCAATTCTCGGGTAAAATGGGATGACTCAATGGCCCCTAACACTATCAGAGTGAACTTTTCGCGAAAAATTTCCAAAGAGTGATTTTGTAAGTCAAAAAGAGGATAAACATTTACTTATGCATTCCAAAGAAAAATGGAGGTACGGGAGTGGAATATCAGCCACCGACCTGGAATATTACTTGTATGTATGTAGGTCGTTTTATTTCGTCTTCGAAGAAACAGAGATATAGTGTACCTAATAGAAGATATTCCATAAAAATATCGTGTTTTATGGTTGTCGCCTATTCCTCCACAAATAATCTTATTTTGGGTTTACTCCATAGCTATCATGTCTTTTCTGTTGGAGCAGAAGTCAAGATTTGGGAATAAAAATAAATTTGTTTTGTCACGAATGTGGCTCCTAGTTTTTATTGTGCCAGCACACTTTCCAATTGAAAATGGAACCGCAATACCAAAATACCATGGAACTACACCAGCAGTTTAGAGTTGGAGCTACAATCCAGAAATAAAATGAAAGTGGGACTCGGTCGGTGTGTGTTGTGCCATGCCACTGTTATTTCTGTCGGAGAGAAAATTTCATTTATATTTCGTTACATGCCTGGAAGAAAATGGGAATTACCGGAAGGGTTGCTGTCTTCTTTTGTGTAGTGTCGCGTCAGGAGTCATTCTGGTAGTAAAAGTAGAAAAAAATAGCTATAGAGTTGCTGGACTGTGAGTGAAAAGCGTAGGAAACTTTACGTTAGCCATTTCCGCCAAACTTTTTTTGGATTTGTTGGAGTATGGACGCTCCCTTTTCTCCGGGTTAGGCTTTATCAGGGAATCAGCAAGGCATGGAAAATGCATGAGACTTTAAGGATTTTTAGAGTCAGGTACCTACCCGGTGAAATGCAGCATTTCCTTCAAATCAGAAGAGAACACCGCAAAATATGGTTATCGCTGTATCATCAAAGCCCCATCACGTCATCAAGGGAAGCTAAACTTCCTGCCTGGAACTCCTGCAAGAGGATGCTTTGTGTAGACTCTTCAGACTCAAAAATATCTACACTTTTAACATTTTAAATAACTGTATAGGCAGCGTCAGCACCAAACGTCATCTGCCCGTTTAGATGCGTTTACTATACATAAAGTATGCCATGAATGTCGTGATGAGGACAGATATTTACCCTTTCAAAAAAGATATTTGCTTTGGTGCTTTGGACTTTTCGAGTTCCAAGAGTTCCACGCTTGGAGCTAAATTTGTAAATTCAACTTTTATTTTCCGTGAGAGTTTCTCTATTAATTTTGGCATCATTTGGTACATTTTTTGTTGCTCGGATATTTCGGAATTTTCCAGCGACACATGGGACAATGTACAGAGAGAGTGAGTAGTGTCTGGCCCATTAAATCCTATATATTTTCTAACAGTAATTTTTTGTGGGGACAAGGACACCCGGGTAGAAAACACAAACGAGGAATTATGCCACACTTACTTCTTTATTAACGCATGAAGGAACGGAAAACAAGAAATCTCTCGCTGCTCTTCTTTTATGTAAAGGGAACATCCATAAATTACACTACGTAAATAAATAGATTTTTTAGACTATATCCATTCAATCTAAAAGGTTTACAAAAATAATTGAATGACTTAACTAAAACTGGAGGGATGGAGGTCAAAGTTCCTTCCATTCCTCTAGGTACGTTACATAATTTATGTATGGCCCCTAAAAAGGAAACTATTTTTTCAAGAATGTTAAGACTACGATGCATGTCACAGTCACCCCTGACAGATTTTCTAGGGAAAGAGGAATGGAATGTAGCATGATGGGACGTGACTGGACTGCTTTTGGCCTTCCAGCTTTTGGAAGCTTCTTTTTATACGATGTACGACGCGATCGAGCGAAATGAACATGTAAATTTGAGTGAGTGAGTGGTACCTACCATGCACTTTTGCATTTCATTTTGGCATCCGCTCCAACTCAAACTACTCCCCGGAACATTTTAGGCCCAATTAATTATTTCAGATGGGAATGGAGTGTTATGGAGGGAGACTAAAAGCAAAGTTAAGATGGAAAAGGCTATACCGCCGCACTATGCTAATTTGTATGGAAACGTTCTAATTAAATTTATTCGAAAAAATTCTCAAAACTGTAGGAGATTTATCGATTTTGTACATAAATTTAGTTCATGGTATTCAGTCCAAAGTACAAAGGTCATTAAATTTCTTTACATCTTGAAGCATTTTTAAATCTATTTTTTCCTGCTCATCATCATCTTAAAAATGGATGTATTTAATGACGTCACTTGAGTGTTTCCTCCTTTCTCCGGATGGTTGCTCATTAAATTTTTATTCAATTTGCGTCAAGAACAGAAAATAGAAAAGGAGCGAATTTATGCATAGCGAACACTAGCACATGTCTCGTGAATTGACCGTTGAGTCGTTGAGAAGGCATTCCATCTACAATCTAGGAAATTACAGAGGTAGTAAAATACCCATAAAATACTAAAGTTTTGTCTCTCTCACCGTACCTTGTCCTTAGACTACCAAAATCCTAAAAAAAAATCCTAAAAGTTTCACGTTAGAGCACACCGGATATTGCATAGAACTGTGGCTTGAATAAATAAAGCATTATATGGATCATTACGTCCTCCTTAAGTTCTTACGTACGCATTTTAAAGTAGATTTTTTCCCCTAAAGTTTTCACAAATTTCTCATGTATTTGGATAATGGGCCATTTTGTTTACCGCATCATTGAATCTTCCTCAAATTCTAGCTCAACAAGCGGTTGACGTGCGTGCAATTTTCTCTCTCTTTTTACACTTTGAGAGTGTGTACAATGCAAAAGTATGCATACTTGATTATCAAAATTTAAAAGAAACTGTGAAAAGCATTTAAAAACGTAGCTGAAAATAGACTTTGAAAAGGTTACAGCTTTTAAACTGGATTAGATAATGTTAAATATTTTGGATTAAGACATAATCTACCCCTATTGCATCAGGGGCAGATTTAAACATGTCAATAGTTTGAAAGGGTTAAAGGTTTAGAATGAATTCATTAGCGTCAAATATTTACACATGTGCGAATAACGCCTCCGGGTTTGATCCAAATTGGCCAATAGGTACTTATTTTTCGTCTTCAGGGTTTTTGAATAAGCTACTTGTCACAAGTTATGGGTTGATATTTAAAAAGTTCTTCACCCTTAACCTTTGACCTCATGCAACGACCAATATGGACCAAAATTTATACATTTCTTCCTTTGGATCTCAAAGTAATGAAAACAATCAATAAACCTGTAAGAGAGTTTTATGGCGCTAACGGACTTACAGACAGACGGACACATCAAAATCAATACTTAGTTTCTTAACCTCAGCTACGTAATAAATTTAAACTGCATCTTTTCGCGTTTTATAGATGACATTCACAGACGACGCAAACAAAATTAAGCTACACAAGTAGAAAGAAAAACAAACCTCAGAATTTAGAATGTTTAGACACTTAAAGGATTTCAATAGGATGGGATATAAGGGAATTTGATGGGAACGAATTCAATTTGTAATGCATAATTCGCATGAGGATGAGGAATGAGGATTTTTTTAGGATAAAGTCGTATCTTTATGGAGCTCATGTTGACATTGCAATTTGGCTAGAGACACTATAGAGACTCTAGAGAGGTGTGTAAAGTTGGTGTTGATGATGATTGAAAAGAGCAATTTCCGATTGATATGATTGATCATCATGGTCAATGATCATGGTGACATGTAAAAGAAGCAGAGCGCGACATAATTCTAGATTATGAAAACCAAAGCGAATTACAATTACAAAGAATCTAGAAGGTTTGCAAGTTTGTAAAAGGATGTGATGTAGCCGAGGCTAGACATTTCAGTTCAGGATTTGATTTGATCCACTCAAGTTTATATAAAGGCTTGTAGTCTTTTTAAATTTTCGAAGAGTTACCTTGGCAATTTTGAAGAGGATGAGTAATGGCTCGTGGAATCTAGTGTTGTAAGGGTAATGGAAGGTGACTGTGAGTCGTGTTATCTGTAGAGTTCTCTGTTGCCTTGGTTTTGGCTCTGTGGCTTATAAACTTTTTGTTTGGATTGGAGGGTAAAAAAATGGAGTTTAAGTTTGCTTTACTTGTTCCATTCTTTTTGTTTGTTATCACAAATGGAGATCTGCTTGGATCGATAAGGAGTTTGTGGTACAAGCCTGTACTAAATCCGACACAGGATGGTGCAGTCCCTTCTATACAAAATAGTGGAGGAGCTGGAGCAGAGGGTAAACTTTCAGGAGGGAAAGGAGTGAAAGCAAGTGCTGAGAGTGGAAGAGCATTCAGTTCCAGAGGTGGATATTATGAGGCGGATCCGTATGAGACCAGTGCTAGCCAGAGGGGATGGAGTGGAGGCGGGTGGGGATGGGGCGATGACCACCAAAATCTGGACTTGTACAGTTTACTCGGAGGGCTGAGTTTTGCTAGTTTGTTGGGAGCTACTATAATCTATCTAGCGAGGAGGAACAGTAATTAGAAATGATTAGAAACAAAATTATTCCCATAAGAGCAAAAATTCAAATTTCATTTTTAATTTAAAGCTTCCGGAAGAAGAAGACGTTCCGCTGATGGTTTATCTTATCTAGACGAAGATGAAATGGACTTTAGCGAAGATCCGCAAACAAGAGGACTTAACATAGTGGACTTGATCGACTCATTTCTGGACAATGCCCAAGTCTTTAGTGGACAAGCTGCTAGAAGCATTTCCCCCGACACTAGTAGAATCTCTATGGCAAACACTTCCCACAAAGTACACTTGGGCCCTGGTGTAGTCCCACATACACTAATTGATTCCTCGAGGAGCAAGTGAAAACAAAGGAAACTTTTACATCTTCTCGGACTCCAAGTCCCTAAGCCATTTTCATTATATACACTTGATTTAGCGTATGTACTTTGCGGCTTTGTGCCTCCATTTCATTTTGCTGTCATATTTCATCTAATTTATGTCCTAAGTTATTATACCGTTATTCAATAAGATTCTGTACCTAATTCAATTACACGATATGCCAACTATTATGCTATATATGTTGCAATAAAGAAAGAGATTTAGATAAGGGGCAAGGTGATACAGAACAAAGATTTCCTCCACCGGAATAATATGCGGAATGTGGACTACTTTTTGTGAAGTTGTGCTGATCAGTCCGACTGCAACTTTTCTGATCTAGGCATTTCTTTCTGAATTAGAGCGACACATTTCGTTCAAAATTCAGCCATGGAGAAACCCTCCGATATGGAAGCGAGATGGCACAGGAAGGAAAAGCAACAAATTTCTTTTTATCTTTATGCATCCTGTCTTGCAAATTTGGTTATGACTATGCAGCAAAATTCTGCAATGATAAGTTCTATTCATATTCAAATGTACATTACACAAATTTACGCTTGGGGAATATGCATAAAATTCGAGATAAAAGTCATGTGAGCATTTTTTCATAAAAAATCCTAAATAAAATTATTCAAGTGATCAACACTAAAATCCAGTTTAGTAAAAATTAAATAATAATATTTTATTCAAAATTACTTCTTGTGCATATCCGCTGAAATTCAAATCAGTTGTTTAGAGAACTCGTGTCCTAAAATAATTTCAAGAAACAATATTTATGCAAAGCATTCGTTCGACCTTTACCCACACGAAAGGCATTGTGTCACCTCTAAAATTTGTTTAAACTTTTTTTTTTCATTTTTTATGATCTTTTTATACTAAAAGATGTACCTACGCAACATCATCATATCATACAGAGATTTCATTGCACTTTACTATCTACTAAGCCTACGGCTTAAGCATTTAAAAGGAAGGAATAAATCTGACTTGAGCACTTCAACTATTTCATTTCACAAAAGCTAAAAACGCACGCATGCTACATGCATCCGTCTTAAATGGATTTTGAAACTATGGGAAATATGGCTATAGGATAAAAATTAATCCTCACACTTGCCTATAGTCCCGCCTATTTACTAAGCTAAGCAAGCAATTGCAAAGACATACACATACAGCTAGCAACGTGATTCTGCATTTCAGTGTTTAGGATCCCATATCAATTTTACCCAGCTTAGCCAGAGATTTTCTTATGCATTTTTCCTCAACAAATATTTGCCACAAGTTTTAACATTCAAGCATGGATGCGGGCTTGGGAAAAATATATAATGCTCGGGACTGCTAAATTTTTGCCTAAAAATTTCCAGTTTTTTTCCTGGAAATTTCTCGAAATTTTTCCCCATCAAAAGGTGACGAATGGGAGGAGTGACTGAATTTTTTAATCCATATATCTATATTCAGCGTAAACCTAGCCCAGGGAAGCTAAAAGGGCCGAAAATACCGAATTTTTGTAGAATAGGGATTAAAAAATTCATTAATTTGCAAATATTTCATCAGAAATTTTGTATTAACATAAACTTTCTCGGCAACCTCTGTTTGGTAAGAGTCCGGAGCCTTACTCAGCTGTAAGCACCACACACATGTTTGCCCACACTATATGTATTTTATTTACTTTACTCACCTATAACTGTGTGGGGCTTAAAAGTGCTTTTTTATAGAAGTTTTTAATGTATCATGCCTTTTTTGCTACATTCCTTTAGTGCCTAATGCTGAGCCACAGCTTAATTTATTTTTTTAAAAGAATATTTCTAGATAGTACGCGAACTAATCTAGTATTTGGCTTGATGTAATGTTTCTTTCGAAGTAGTTTGAGTTTGAACACTTCAAACCAAAATAGTTTCTCGTGTATTAGCTCATTTATAATGTGGTTGGTGTGATGCGTGTGTGACTTGTGCTCCCTCCTACACAATTTTCGATTCTCATACTCTGACTGAATGAAACATTAAAACATCCAAGCATCTACTGAATGCGTCATGATTACATGCATCTGCGTTGTTTGCTTTGGAGCTGTGTTACAAATAACAACCACACATTCTCACAATGATTTAATTAAAAAGCGAGCTGAAACTACATTGTAGCAAGTGCTTACTCATTGATTCGCGTCTATACAAATAGTTACAAAGTTTATCATCGCTGTCATGTCTCAGACTCGGGCTTAATTTTTTAAAACGAATCATCAACGGCAATAAAATATCTTAAGAATTCTGGTGTATCGAGTATCGACCAGTATCATTCTGTTATCATTGTTCAAGTGCGATTGGATTATGATGCGAAATATAAACTGTAACGTCCAATTTTTTTCTCCCAGTCAATTATTCCTTACTAATCAGTGTAATTAGTTACTCACTAGTCACTATAAGCTCAAGGCGGAATCTAATCGCAATATCTAAGAAGGTGAAGCACTTGACTTGAAGTTGAACTACCCAATCCTAAGAATGCTTTGAGTCTTTGAGGATTGAATGAAGTTGGTTAGAGAATGACTTGAAGGAATAAAAACTAAAACAATTGATTTGTGTTTGCTTCGAGCTTGGTCTTTACAATTGAAACCAAACTGTTTGTGTGTCAGTAAATCATTTCGTGTTAATTTGGTGCCTTGGAGGTGCATAAGAACACAGAAGACATTAGATTAAAGAACTTACCGTCGAAATACATTACACTATCGAGTGGTATGATTGATTAATTCTGAAAAAATCGGTATTCGAAAGTCATGTTCTGTAAATGTATTCTGTTCTTAAAGTTATAAAATCGTGATCAAAGCAATCAAAGTGAAACGGGTTAAAAATATTACGCTTATTTAAATAAAATTATCAAATCGTCCGTTTTAAATTCGAGTGTCACCCAAAAGGAATGGTTAAAGATATAATTTAAAAGTGCAGAACTAAATTAGAAGGAACTTAAAAATTACTTGGAACGATATTAAAATTGGGAATAGGAGGTCATTGACATTTCAACAATTTTGTCCGAATGATTGCAAGTGAAAGTGACTCTGCAACTACGCTCCAGAAGCCATATTCAACTACTGAACAGGTCTGTATGGGTTTAGTTTAGGTTCCAGGAAATCTATAAAAAATATAGTTAAGCTAAATTGTATTATCAATCTTTAATTATGTCATTAAGTTCATGTTTTGTCGGTCAAGAAAAATATCTTACAACTGATATTAAAGTTAAAGTGAAAGGGAAAGCTGTATAAACAACAATTAATTTCAAAATAACTTTTAGTTTAGCAAGAATTCTGCTTATCGAGCTGATTAATTTGATGATGAAGTCATCCATACGAGAAGTAACAAAACATGATAAACTTGACCTTTCAGAGCTTGTTTCAGCCAGGAATATGGATGAGTCACCATAACATCTCTTTAGCCAGTCTTGGTCGGTCGTTCTCGTTCCGTCCACGACTCACAAGTTGGATTTCCTTTGTTTGATAATTACATTTGCATTCAATTCAATTTTCAATTATAATTATGTATTCATGAATTTCAATTTCTTCTCAAGATAAGGAAAGTAAAGAAGACATGCGCGTATTTATCTGTACAGTATCCAAATATTTCCTTTGGCTTGATAACTTAATGTAATCTATTCCGAAATCCAACCAAACAACTCAAGTGTATTTACATTTACACATATTTCGTAATTTTGATAACTCCTACCGTATCCATATTCCAGTTAAAGCGTTAGGAGTATTGATTCAACGTGAACTTAACATTTACAATTTAACAATTTTAACATGTAAGAATACAAGAGACAGAGATAACACAAAACATTATTGTAGATTACACAAAAAAAAATGTATGTAGAGATTACATGGGGCGGAATGACAAATACCTAAATGGATTCAAAAAGCATTTTTTTTGTTTACTTTCGGATAAGAGATAATGAAGTTTATCTCGCCCGGACACAAATAGTCAATGATAATGAACAAAAAGGATGAATAATCACAATTATAATTGAATTTGTGTGATTCATACAGTTTGCAGAATATAGTTAAAAAGGATTCGCCATAATGCATTTACGACGTAGGGAGTTAGTCAACGTATTCATTACTGAGTTGAAAGTGAAATCTAAACAGTTTCCTTGTTTTCTTATCATCTCTAGGGTTTCCAGGAAACTAAGCCCTACACAATGCTCTCAGAAATATTCAGCTTCTTCACGGGAGCCAACGGCTCTCCAAAGAGTATCTCGTATTCAGACCATATAATCCCCCGAGCTCCAGTCAGAGGTGAAAAAATTACATTACTAGTGTACGATAATTTAATTAGCGGAAATTGGATAAAGGAGTAAATATTGATGATGTTATTCATTTGTAGAAGCACAGACGTTGTCTTACGCAGAGTGCGCCAATTGGATTGGACGGAGAGTGGTAATTCCATTGATAAAGTTTAGGTATCCGCAGTTGGGAACGGTCAAGTATATCGGGTGCGATGACAAAGGAATCCTCTGCGCCGGCATAGCTTTTGTAAGGAAAATCAAGTGAAAATCGTTGGAGGTCAAGAGTGAAAGTTGAACTTTGGAATTTTGTAAAATTGTAGGATAAAGCCATTGGCGGAATGTCTGGTAAAGTAAACGGTCAGAGGTTATTCGACTGTAAACCTAAGCATGGTCTCCTCATCCCGGTGGAATATGTCTCCTTCTTAAATAACTACGACGGACCGTTGAGCCCCTCAGCTTTGGACTTTACTTCGGATAGTTCATCAGGCTCTGGGTCGGGTAACAGTTCCATGTACCGTACGCGGTCAGTCCCGGCTCTGAATAGGAGTCAAAGTGTAAAAGAATTTGAAGAAGAGACAGTCCCTGGACTAAGGAAGAATGATACTGTAGTTTGGCTCGGTGGATTGAGACCAATGACTGGGGTAGTGAAGTGGGTTGGGAGGGACGGTCGTTCAAAAAATATCCCGTTGAAGGCATGGATCGAGATGGATGATGAGGTTGAGATGGATGTAGATGGATATGAAGAGTTCGACCTAGGATTTAAATTTGGATGTGCTAGAGGTCGAGGCAAGTTATTCCCTGTGGATGAACTTATCCTCCTGGAGAATTATTTACCAGTGGAGAGTGTAGTAGCACATTCTTCAAATAATGGAGGGATCTCCCCCATTTCAGAAGTAAACTGTCCTGTAAGCATGGATCTCATCGATTTTGGCCAAGGCCAGCAAGTGCCCCATAGCAAAAAAATACAAGAAGAGAAGATGTCTCCAGAACCTATGGTGTTACATAATGGGACTATTAACTCGCCGAGGGAGAGAATCATCCCGATAGTCTTAGAAGGAGGAGAGTCTAACAGCCAGAAAGTATTTAATTCACCAAGTCAGACCACGACCACCCATGTGCCTTTCAATTATCCTCCTGTCCCTATTCAAATTACATCAAATAGTAGACCTTTAAATATGACTAAAGTTGAAGTCCCTATAAGTCAACCTCCAAGTC
>JAANSQ010003225.1:0-10442 GCA_036850885.1 Lepidocyrtinus dapeste
CTTGCAGGACCGCTATACAACGGCCAAGGATAGATATCCGAAACAAGATCTGGAACAAAGCTGGAAGCTATTGGGTTCTTGGGAGAATAGAACCCATACGAGTGTGAAAATGATGAGACCTAGAGAAACTTGTGATCCACATGATTTCTCAATCAATGTATACATGTTTATCTATTTTTTGTCTAATTAAATCTTAATATACCATTTTAACCGTTCTAATTTTTAATTCTCAGGATGACTTAATACATCTAATCTGGGCATACGGGGAAGATGACGTGCTAGACTACCACTTTAAGAATCGTGGAAGTGTACAAATCCATCTACTGCAGCCTGACCTCACCCCAGAAGTTCTCGGACCGTCTCCTTCTGCACAGCAAGTTATAGCGATGCCTTCAATGCCATCCCCTACATCAACGAGATCTCCACCTCCAACAAATGAGACTAGACTGGATGTTTGGCGATTGACCGTAACTGTGGAAAATACTCCTTCCAGCGAGCCTTGGTGCGTCTTTCAGGAAGGACCGGAGCTTCGAAAGAAGCATAACATTATTGGGGTAAACTGATTAAAATATGTAATCGATAGGATAAATCCGTTAATAAATTGTTTGTTTAAAAGTTTTCTACAGTAGTGACCAACGAAAAAGCGAGAAAGCTTCTGGATCGATTAGTTCTTTACAAATGTTCCCCTTCAGAAAGGAGTAAACAACCAGGACGAAACAATCATATCAAAGATGGAGCAAGAGAAGATTCTGCCACTAAATTCGATCGGTTTGTGGATTACAGTGGGGAATGTAGGAATGCTACGGACTTGTATTTATACTGCCACAGGATTGTGTACACTTGGGGGAAGGGAGGAAGGGTATGTTTAAAGAATTCCAGAAGGCTTTACGTACTTTCCAGCGATTTTTACGTTTCGGAATATTTTAACAGGATACATTTCTTCCAAAAAATTTGGGCGTTCCATTCGGAGAAAAAGATGAATACTATCTGCTCGAAACATTCTTTATTCCTCAATTTTCTAACGAGGCGAATTACAGTTATCAAAATGCAGTCAATACAACAAATACCTACTCCAGAACTAAGGACCGAGAGTTTGACATAGATATTGACCTCTTACTTACGCAAAGCCCTAGGTTTAACATTTGATATTTGTTATAAATCCCCGTATTCAATGAATTCAGATTAAAAGTGTCATTTTATTTTAGACAATTTGAAGCAAAAATTTTGAAGGTTGGATACGATCCAATGTCTCTGTTAATGATACCCCCTGGATCCATGGACTTTGAAACCTTTGGACACTGTCCCAGCGAGTGCACCTCTCGAATCATTCCACGAAGAAGTCCAATCAAGCTTTTTGGAGTTGCTTTCGACACTGGACCTAATGGTTTGGCCTAGAATTTCACTTGTCCTTTTTATGTTAGACTTAATTCAGGAGATTTTGATTTAATTTTGTAGGAAAGAGTATCAGCCTCCATCACTTCCGCAATGCATTTGAAATCCCATTGATCCTGGAAAATAGAAATCATGATGCATCTTTCCAGCAAATGCAGTTGCTCCGTCAAGAGACACCGATACGTCCTGGAGATCAATTGACAGTTCGTAAGTTTTCTCAAATGTTTAATTGCCCCAAGTGTTAAGACAGAATTTGTAAAGCAGTTTGATTTTTCTAAGGATGCAAGTTTGGCAAACTTGATAATAACGACAAACCTGAAAGTACGCAAATACCTTCCCCAAGATGTCTCGCTTATCTATGGTACTACCAAAATACTCCTGTCTCAAATTCCACATCATCCAGTATGGAAAACTTGGAATGCATATCTAAGCTACACCCTAGCGATCTCTATCGATGGATTGAAGAAAATGCTCCCTTGACCTACAAACGGTTTCGGTTACTTAACATGAGTTTCATTTTTTCAATCTTGGGTGAATAAATTACTTCCAGTATTTAAAATATTTAAATTATTTTTGTAGCAACACAGACTTTCCGCAGCTTCTTCAAAGTAAACTAATGAAACTGAGGTGGACACCATATTTACACTTGAGCTTCTTTGAGCTATTACGAATTTGGCAGATATCGAGCCTCATGTTTCCCGACCATACGTTCTGGCCATAGAACAAATAATAAAAGTCGAAATGATACCAGTAACAATGGTGTCAGTAGTGTTAGTGGCTTTGATAATTTTAGGAATAGAAGTAACAGCACCAGAACTAGACCAAGACCCAACCCAGGCAACCGTAACNATAGAAGTAACAGCACCAGAACTAGACCAAGACCCAACCCAGGCAACCGTAACGGTACAAGTAGAGCACCTACTACGAGTGAAATAACTGTTCAACCTTTGCCTGTAGAAGATACACCGTATACAATGGAATGCCCTACTTTAGATGATGGGAGCAACGGGGGCTCCACAGGTGGACCACTTTTGTTCGCTGCTCCGCTACCAGGCCCAGTTATTTTTGGATTTCCATGACAAACTAAATATTTGTGCGCATCATCCTGAACCTGATATGACTCTCATGATGAACTACAGAAATAAACCTGAACTAACTAATAATTGAAGTACTTTATACATGAAAATGTTTTGGCTTTTATTTTAAAAATATTACAGCACCTGTCGAAACTATAAAATACAGCAATAATATCTCAAGTGTAAAAAAATTAATATAATTAAAATTGCCTTGTTATCCATATGTACTCGTAACCCTTGAATTTGCCGTTTGAACTGATATACCATTACTTCTGGATGTTTGGCTATTGTCCCTTCTATTACTTCTCCTCCTGGAGGATCTTATATTTTCCGGGGGTCTCTGTTCCATATTAAATTTGTTGAAAGAGTTACCATAAATTATGTGTATAGTCTCATTCTTCGCGGGTGAGTTTGGGCTAGACCTCTCCTCATTAAAAATACGTTCCATCTCAATATTTTGATCTTCTGAAGCTTCCTTATCTAAAGTATCTTCTTTGATGATAGGAACTGCACTGGATATTGCCCTCCCTTCTCCTTCATCCTCCTCTTCTTCTTGGACTTTTTTCTTTGATGATGCCTTCGTCTTTTTTGTACTTTCTGCCTCCGGTAAAGCCCCAAATACCTGCATGATCTTACTAATCACCCCCTCCGACCGTGACCCACCCTTCGGCTGAGATTTACCTTTGGTGGAAGATGGACTCCTCCATCTCCAGCTAGAGCCGGAACAACACTTTTTCATATCTTCCTCGAGCTTTTTCAGTCTCACATTTTCACTCCTCTCCAAATCGTCTAGTTTATCATCAAATAATTCCGCTAGAGTCAACAGGTCCCCAGTTAAATTCCTAGAAATTTGTAAAGTAACATCCTCCAGTCTACTAGTGTCTTTCTCCACTTCCTGAGAAAGATCATGCAGTTTGGAAGAACATTCCGTGTAATTAGCTAATTGATAAGAAGATAATGCTTTCTCAGCTAGCGTGGCTCTTTCAACCTCCATTGCTATTTGAAGCTTCAATCCATTTTCTGAATCCACTGCTCTCGCCACTTCAGCCATTACAGTTTTACGTACCTCAAGCTCCAACTCTTTAGTAGTCTTGATAATATCATAGCTCGCGTCCGTTAAATTCCTTTCGAGAATCTTGAAATGCTCTAGCTCAGCGTTCAAAGCAGAACGTATACTCTCTTCTGTGTCTTTAGCGCGGGTGACCTCACCTTCGATATTACTCTGTAAACTGGATTCAACTTTTTTTGCTCGTACAGTCTCCTCCTCCAGCAAAGATTTCACTTGGTCTAAAACTTTCGTCGAGTTCTCTATGGTCTTGATCATGGTATAAAGCTCCAGCTCCCTTCCAGTGGCACGGTTTTGTTCCGTATTCAAATTGGCTAGGAGTCCCTGTTCAATAGACATGGCTCGTACGATTTCCCCCGCTATTTTATCATCCAGTTCTTTTTCAGCGTTATGCGCTCTGCTGGCTTCATTTTTGATGTCATTAAACAGTTGAGATACGTTAGACTTGACATCCTCCTTCAAATGCTCTCTTTCCTGTTTGGTACGTTCGGTTTCTATTGAAAGCTGTGCAGACAACGATTTCTCTACTCCCTTCGCCCTCAATATTTCCCCATCAGTGGAGACCTTCAGTTCATGTTCTGCAGCTAAGGCGCGTGCTCTCTCTTCTGTAATCATATTCTTCAGAATGTCTTCCGATGTCATGGCTCTAGTGACCTCCGTGTCCAACTGGGCCTTCAACGCGTTTTCTATAGTGGCTGCTCTCGCCCTTTCAAAGTTCATTTGCTCCGTAAGACGTCCTTCGGTCTCTACCGCTTGCTTCGTTGCATTCTCTGCCAGCAATCTAAGTTCACCCTCCACCAGTTTCGTGTTGTTCATTTGAGTATCAACGTGGACTTCCAGACGCTTAAAGGCTGCCGCAGCTTTGGACATTTCTTCCTTAAGTCTTTGACCCAATCTACTTTCTTCAGATTTTGCCCTGTTGATTTCCTCGAATAAATCTGCAGTTCTACGGTTCTCGATGATCTGCACTCTATTTTTCTCTTCCGTTATACGTTCTTGCAAAGCGTGGATTTGCTTGCCCAAGTTGGATATTTCGGTGGTGACTAGGCTCTTTAAGCTACCCTCCTCACCCTTTGCCCTCTCCGCTTCCTTTTCAATTTCATTGGCGAGGCCAGCGTACGTCTTGAATATTTGGGTAATGCCTTTGTTCACATTCTGGTCAGAACCATCTTCCATAGTGGTAATACGACCTGATAAGTTCTTAATGAAATCGTGTAGGGATACCAATTTAGTTTCAATATTTTTCAAGTCTTCCTCCTTAACTTGATTCGCTGGTGGTGGTGGTAGAGGTTGCGGCTGGTGGGTAAAACCTTTTGTGGTGGCGTTGGAGATTTGATGCCATTGCTTTTCCATATCTCTCAGAGATACTTCAAAATCTTTAATTTGGACCATAGTCGTAGTTAACAGTTCCGTTATGTTCTTTTGCATAACATCCACCCTGGCCTTCTCCGCGAGGACTCTTCTCGCAATTACGTTTTCCGCTTTGATCGCTCGTTCCGTTTCCTTATGTATCGTTTCGTTCATCTCCTTCATATAGAAACTGCGCTTTGGACATTTCCACCTGGAAATTGGTTTCTAACGTTTTTATCGTAGATGCAGCGCTATGTAGAGAGTTCTCCAAAGATCTTATGCGCCCGTGAGACTTTTCAAAGTGAGAGATTAAATTGAGCAATCCGCAACTATAATCTGGAAAAAAATATTTTGAATATGATTTACATTTTTAATGTCAACGATAAAATTTACGCTTTAATTTTATTAATTCAACAAGAAATAATTTTGAATTACCTTCCGGCTCGACTGAATCGGGATTTTGGAGAAGAACTTGGAAAATCTGCATTGTAATCTTGGAACAATCCATCCTTCCTATTTCAGGACTTGGGAGGGTAATGCTTACGGTGGGTTTGGGAGGTTGGTTTGCAAGCTCATGGCTCCTCATACTTAATTGCTAAATTATTATACTCACCGTTTCATCGTCCCCCAAAAGTTGTATCACTTCGGAGGTTGCAAGTGGCTTTGGCATTCTTAACTCCGCTATCAGCTCTTCCGTAGGAGGTTCCCGTTCATCTTCAATCTTATCTTCTGACCTAACTAGAGTTTTTCTTATTTCACGACTGTCTATCGTCTTAAACTTTGAATGACTTCCGGAAACTTTCGAAGCACAAATAACGCATAACACCAAAATCACCAGCGCACCTTTTATTTTCTTCATTGTTATTACACAAATAACTAAAACTTAATAATTAATTATGTCCAATAGTCTTCAAAATAGCTTAATAAAACTGTGTATTCCAGCTTGCTTATCTCTAATTTTCATTTTAACGTTTAATAAACGGTAATTCGATAAAAGTCTCGTAAAATATGAATATTTCGTTGAAAAAGAATTTACAACGAAAATTCATATCACAGGGAAAAAGCTCATACCTCCAGTGTCAAGTTCAACCGGTGACTGAGCAGGAAAGGAAGAGAATTTTGAAGCAAAATTAGATTAAGATACCGTTTTGACATTATTGACACAAATATCTTTTCATCATTTCATATAGAATTCATCGCATCCACTACCTTCTTATTTAGTTTTGGGATGTTACGGGCATTTAATATTTGAACCAACCTGTCCTAATCTAAGACAAAGAATGTACAACCTACTGCCCAAAATATTTAGGGACTTTGTTTGAGCTAACGGGACCAGCTCAGGTAGGGTATTTCCTGCTTGACTGTAGGAATTAGAGTGATACATACTAAATCAAAGGGTTCCTCCTGGATTTTATAGAGCAGTTACTCAAAATATTTGATTATGTTATGAATGCTAAGATCGATTCAGGTACTGTACGGAAATAATGGTCCAACGGAAGGGAATAATAGAGAAATACTTTTCAAGGAAACTGTATCGGCAGGTACGACTCTGTACCCTTTTGACATTGAAACTTACTGATGCAGATCAGATTAAATTAGGTCAAGTTAAAAATGGATAAAGCACTTAGTACACGTAAATATTCTTTGGCGAGAATGAACATTGTGTTTATTTTAATTAAATGGTGAATTTTCATTTGTAATCATATTACATCATGATCATCCTCGGAAAGCACCTGCTGCAGCAGCTCCTCCAAAAACCGCGGCAGAGCCAGCAGTAAATCCTAGAAGAAAGTGAGCTAGTAATCTTCTCCGCTTTGGAGGTGGCGGCGGTGGGTGTCCATATCCAAAGTATACAACTTTGTTAAAAGTGGCATCGTTCTGAGTATCGTTCTGTAAATTTCCTGCGTCAGTCCAGCCAGTGCCAATGTTATGGGCTGTGCTCAATGGAAACTGTGTACCTTCCTGAAATGGAAAATTACACGAAATCTTACTAATTTTGTTTACTAATATTTGCTATTAATTTTTATTTACTTGGTTGTATGGGTAGGAAGCTTGAGCTGAATATAAAGTTCTGGGAAACCTCAANTCCAGCCAGTGCCAATGTTATGGGCTGTGCTCAATGGAAACTGTGTACCTTCCTGAAATGGAAAATTACACGAAATCTTACTAATTTTGTTTACTAATATTTGCTATTAATTTTTATTTACTTGGTTGTATGGGTAGGAAGCTTGAGCTGAATATAAAGTTCTGGGAAACCTCAAGTCTCTCGATTCTCTCCACGGACGATGACCGGTCAAAAAAGGAACTGCGTTAAACACTATCATCAATTTAAGAAGCATGAACGAACTACCCTGACAGTTATAGGGAATATTTGTGACTATCGGGGCAATGTGATACCAAGACATGGTGTGCCTTGCAGGACTAGCAAAAAATCGCGGAATTGGTTTAGCAATAAATTGACAAGCGAAAGTGATTGATTAGATTAGGCTAATGACGTGATTAGAATACCACTGAAAAGAGCCACCAGATTAAATTTGGTTTATAAGCACTCTGTCCACCTGCCAAAGACTCACTTAACTCATGTTTTTTCTAAATATTCATAAAAGGTTCCCATTCATGGAAGAAGAAGACAAAAAACCCATCTTATCTTTTAATTTACAATATATTTTAAAATCTTCCTTTGACACATTTCTAAAGTAATTCCTAGTCTTCAATCTCGAAGCATGAAGCCTTATCAAATTAAAATAAAATGCTTTCAAGTTTTAAGGAAGCTTGAGAGCTTGACCAAAAGCAGTTTTATTTCTTTTGATCTGGTTAAATTTTCAAAAGAGGACGGACATACGAGGAGGAATAGGAAATAAGTAGTTGACACTTATTCAAAACTTCACGCTTTATGGCTCGATAAAGGAGTTTTAGAGCATCTACCTGAGAACTCTTACTTGATGTTCTTATTCCACATGACATTTCGTTTTCTAATCTTATCAGTAAGCTATAATAAAGAGAGGAAAATTATGTAATGGGTCAGTCGGTCAAAACAGAGCTTAATTTAAAATCAAATCCAACCTTGTTTCTTGTTTACTGAATAAAATAAGAGGATTTTAATTCAATTTCATGCAAAAATAGACAATCTTATTATTTTTTTATCTATTTTAACGATTTGCATGGATTAGTATTCCGCATTCTTTAGAAAAATTGGAAGTGTTTGTTGCCTATAACGTACCTGAATGATATCCACTAATAGTAAATTTAAATTGAGTAGATCACACATGAAATATTAAGTAAATAAATGTAAGCTATATATCTATTAAAAAATATCATATCGGCTGATACATGACTAAAGTACAATTCTCGTCTGGTATAAAAATAGATTCTTAAATACTGACTGAGGACGCGTCAAACAAAAAATTATACATTTGGATTCACTATAGGCAGCTGCAGACGCAACAGCATAGGTATTTAAAGTGGTCTATGCACTGGCTTGTGCCTTACCCAATTGGCTTATAGGTACTTATATTTTTTATGCATTAGTAAATACGCAATACGCAATGGCTTCTAAATTGGGTCAATCATCCAAGTAAAAATGCTAAAGGGTTGAAGCTAGTCTGCTGCTGCTGTTGGGTCTGTGGTTGGTTTTGTTTTTGGAAGTTTAGTAATTGTTGAGCTTGAGCATTAGTTTCAGCAGCAGCCTTTGCAAGGGCCAATGTCTCAAGAATTTGTTGCTGTTGTAGTATCGGGTTTAATAATGAGACTGAGTCTGGATCTGAAGGTGTTTGGTCAGAGAGGCTAGATGATGATGTGAGTATGGGGTCTTGTGAGACAGGTGTACTGGCTGGGGTTACAGGTGCTGGCTTGACGTTAGCCTCTGTCGCGGATGCTGCTACAGCTAAAGCCAATTCAGAATTGGGGAGTTCAACTCCACCTGTGGAAGCTTGGAGGATTTTGTTTGCTGGTTTAGTGGCCCCATTTAGTGCAGTCTTGGTGGCTACTGGTACCAGGCTGTAAGCCGCTACGTAGCGTTCCAAATTCTTGAAAATTTTCTCGCGGATTCTAATCCACCACCCGAACTTCATTAGTTTACTATCCATAGCAAATATCTCTTTAGGGACATTTTTATCGCCAGCGACGATCTTTCCAATAATCATAATTAACGCTTTGTCGGAGGACTGGGCGTAGCGCTGCATTTCTACTATGTCTGCCCCCATCGCGTCATCTATTTCGACGAGTAAGACTTTCATAATGAGTCCTAAGGGCAGTTGGTCCAATGACTGGAATGCTTCGGTGGCTTTTGCTTCCCCATACTTTTTCATCATTGTACGGATAAAGTCTGTAAGCGTTGGGGGTGCTTCAACCTGTTTTCAAATTTCCAACTTGATGAAATTCTTAAAAAAAATTATTAAGCGTCATAATTTCTAACCAAAAAATACCTTAAAAGCTTGTTGTGAAGCAAGCTGCAAAAGATTCAACGCATTAAATGCCGGTGCTATACTGGAAGTGGTTGTCGTTGTCGTTTGTGGTACGGCAGTTGTAGTAGGGCTAGTGAGAACAGTCTCTGGCGTGGCACTGGAGGAGGTTGTGGTGGTGTCATTTTTTGAACCTTCATCTGCTCCAAGGACCACGGATGAACTTAATATCACATTAAAAACCAGCACTAATTGAAAAACACTCCTAGTCAGCCTTAACCTCTTCATTTTCTCAGGATTAAATATTTAATAACACCGTCCTTGAAAAAAAAATATTTTGCGAAAAAATATTTTGGAATATTCACAAAGTCCCCTTCACCTACACAATTATTCCGACTGACATGCCATGCAATCTGCTTCTTCAAAACGCTTGACTAACTACACTCTCACTCCGCAAAAGACTCACTTGAAAAAAAATGATTGCAAATCTTCGACAAAAGAGTCGACAACGTTTGAAATATTCGAATAGAATTCAGTTGCATAACCGTTTTATGCTAATGTGGCAGGGTAAATGTACTCTACTTTGTTTTGCACAGCGTTGCGAATTGTAAATGCGCATGTTTGAAGAATAATTCTTTACGGAGGGGTTGAATACGTGAGTTGTGTCATACTGCTTCTCTTAGATTTAATAAAAATTTACCTAAGAATCCTACCATTTTGCACATAAAATGAACGTTAGTTTGCCGTAGTTATCAAAATGCGAAATCTAAAGCTCATCACAATTTGGTTATGCGAAGTCTTTGATATTTCAGTGTTTTTTGTACCTATGAGAGCATCAGATGAATCAGGAAAACATTTTTCATAGACATGTTGTCATTAAAGTACGCAGTGTTCGTAAATTTGAGCGAAAAGGTTGAAGTCAGTTGTACAATACTTTTTTTAACAGTATATTATATGCCAATATGGAGCAGTGATGGTTAATGTTAGTGGTTGATAGTTACTTGCAAGTTGAGATGTGCAAATGATGTTGATAACATGGTAAGGTCCCAGCCCAAATCCTAGTTATTGCATAATGATCTCCTCGCAAGACAGGTCACGTAATGCAACGCAATCATTAGATAACTGAAACTTGCTTTACATTTTGCTCATACGATTTTC
>JAANSQ010003226.1:0-10441 GCA_036850885.1 Lepidocyrtinus dapeste
CGCCGTTTTAATAAAGGGAAAAATTAAACAGCTTATTTTGCCCCATGAAATTGCCTAAATATGCATCTTGTATTGTAAACTGCACAAAAAATGTATACATTGATCAATACAAGGAAATGGGTTTACATTTAATATAAATTTGGTGTAGAAGAGTTATACAACTTTAAGTCGTAATCGATCTTAGCATCAATGTACGTAATAAAAAAGGGTTTGAATCGGAAAGAAATAAAAAGACTTTGCTTAAGACGCAGTCATAAATTCCAGTGTAGCACTATATTTCACTCGACACACAAGGAGCATAAGATGAAAGAAATAAATTCGATATAATAGAAAAGTACAGATCTTCTGTTAAAATGAATGATTTTTTACGCATCCAGCAAACCTAACCATCCAGCCGTTTCTGTGGCTTACGCCATAGCCATATCCTGCAAAGCGAAATAAATTCATATGCTCCAAGGCTCAAAATCTACACAAAATCTATAAATGAAGAGTTTCTGGCTTTGGTGTTAGCTGGAGCTTTGCCTCGGACAAAAAGTCTCCAGAAGGAAATGTTGAGGCATCAACAAAACAGAGAAAATGTCTAGATTGGTTCTCCTATTTTAAAAATGTATTTCATGAGTCGTTATCAAGGCATTTGATTTGATTTAATGGGGGCAGATAGGATGTGATGTGTGTGACAACTCGCTACTTCTCAGGCTCTTCGTCAAAAAACTATACAGAACTTTCTATTCGCATTACTTACAGGAGTTCTGATAGCTCCCACAGAAGTTCCACATAGACAGAAAATTTTCAAATGGTAGCTTCACTGCTTCACTCAACTTGTTTTTTTTTGTTCGTCGAAAACAAGAAGGGGGGAAATAAAGCGGGGGCTTGGCTCTCGTTTTCATGCTGATACAATAATACAATTTTCTGTTCTAAATGTTCGCCTTTTTCATACTTTCCCCAATAAAGAGCTCTAGTTAGAAGTACTTATTCCTAAGTTGATGTAGTATTTAATAAGAGACTCTGTTGAAACGATAACATTTCCCGAAAAGATTTTCGAGCAAGTTATTTTTTTTTAAGAAAAAGTTGTGCGTGAGCTACACAACTGTGGGAAGTTGCTATAAAGTAGAAAAAAGTGAACAGCAATAGTTTACAACTCTTTGAGATAAAGTCGCTTCACAACTCTTTCTTTTCTTTTAAGTTCACCTAGATATGGCAGGGCCTAGGCATTTTCATTGCATATGGACTGTAATACTCATAAGATGCTTCCTTAAGATATATTTATTGTATGACTTTCTGTCACTTTCTGTATCTATCTTTGCTTCGTTGACTTTTTTATGCCTTGCAAATAGATAGGGAATAAAAGAATTGTTACTTTTAGTACAGAGTAAGAACAAAGGGAAGATATGTAAAAAGAAATAAAATGTAAGAAAAAATGAGAAAGAACCTCTTGTACTCCTACGGTTATTATTGTAGTTATTATGTATTATCTTTTCTCTTTGTTTCTCAATTTATTTCAGAAATGGAGCAAAGAACAAAAGCCAAAGTATGAAACACCAAAGGCCGAATATAAATAAGGAGGAACATATTTACGGCTGCTAAAGTCTTAATTTTTCACGACACGCTTTTTCATTCCGTACAGATGTCTTTGATAACATCGACTAAACTTCATATCATGCTAGGTATTTTCACGCAAATATAGCAGAAATTTCCTTTTGAGAAATTTGCTCCAATAAAAAGAAAAAGATATGCAGCAACTATGCGAACTATTGAGGTGGGGCTTGCTGATTAAAATTATGAACCGCTACGATTCCCCCTGTAGCTTATTTTAGCATCATGAGGACATAAATTAAATAACGATTTATTGTTAAATAGATTTCAAATACTACTTGCCTGTGTAAGTATGTAGTTGATTAAATTTGAAATTTGTTTCTCAATTTATTTCAGAAATGGAGCAAAGAACAAAAGCCAAAGTATGAAACACCTAGGTATTTTCACGCAAATATAGCAGAAATTTCTTTTTGAGAAAGATTGCTCCAATAAAAAGAAAAAGATATGCAGCAGTGCAAGAATGCGAACTACTGAGGTACTACTACTACTTGCTTATTCAAAATTAAAAGATTAAAACTATGAACGGCTACGATTCCCCCTGTAGCTTATTTAAGCATTTTGAGAATGTAAATTAAATAACCATTTATTGTTAAATATATTTCAAATACTACTTGCCTGTGTAAGTATGTAGTTGATTAAATTTGAATTTTTTGCTAGAAATACAGAAATACTGCAATTAGTCAGGAACGAAGGTAATATTTCATTCCGGCTCAATGCTCCAGACGAAATATTTGTAACAACTTATATGGCTAAACTAAAAGGATGAAAGTATGGATTCGAATGTAGATATATTGTTTCATACTAGAAAATCCCTATTGTTAAGGTAGTTAATAAGTTATTTTAATCCTTTGGTTTGTGGTTTGACTAGAAGGCAAGCCGCTTTCCAGAATACATGGAAGCTTATATTTTACTTCTTTCTCTCTACTTCCGTTTTTCTACATTGCTACAGCAACATTACTAGTTTCGCCAGATATTACAAAGACGACAGGAAATGAAATGACTAGCAATTAATCAACCCATACAAATTTCAGGAATTTTCACATCCAGAAACTTTGAACTTACTGGTGTAAACTAGTGTCATACTTGTAAAAAGCTTTTTCTTCTTGGTTGCGTAAGGTATTTCCAAAACTAACTTGCGACACGCTTGTCATCTTCTCATTTACCACGACGGAAATATGCAAGTGCAATCAGTCGTGAGTTGGTTGCCATAGTGGTGGTGCGTAAATCACGTTGCATCCAATACATATATTTCTCTGGTGTGTCATTCTGTGGTCTTGTATGCAGAACCATGTAATCCACAAGCTTCAAATCCTTTACGAATTCACTTAACTTGTTAAACCCAGACCTACTACTTTCCTGCCATTGAAATGTCTGCGTAGAAAGTCAAAGTTACGAATGAAAATTTGAAGAAAAACAACCCTTGTCCTCCCAGGGGGGTCTACCCTTTAGGGAAGTGAAATATATGTATCCATTCAGGAAATTATTATTTAGCGCTTGAAAAAAATACGAAAATTTTTCTGCAAGCAGTCTCATCCTCCACCGCCTAAAATCTAATAAATTGAATGGATTCTATTGAGTTACTTACATATCTTGACAAAAACTGTAAGAGCGGCTACACACACGATTTTTATGCAAGTATGTCTTGACAAAAAAAGCTTCTTATGAGCACGCCTGTTATCCACGCTTTCCAGACGGAACTTGCTTGGAGCGAGAACAGAATGCGTTTCACCCAATATCATCCACATTTCGCAGTGGAGCAAAGTAGAAAGCGAGCAAGTGGCAAAGTCATAAATTTAAAGCGGAATGGATGGATATGAAATGATTTATAGAGAAGCTACTGAATATGACATTAGGGTAATGCACCGCACCAAACTCAATTCGGCCGTTTGAGTGCGGATAAAGACTGGGTATGAGCAAGATGCTCAAATCTCTACTTTCAGATGCTTTTATGCAACCTTCATTTCATGAAGGAAGAATATAGCATTAACTACATAAAATCCCTATTAACAATAACAACAAATTTTATGTTTGTGGTTTTTTGAAACAATAAGATGTTGTACGATAGCCACTGCTACATCCAAGTTTACACTCAATGACGATATCAAAGTCAAGGGCAACAAAAGGATGTTTCAAGAACAGCCATGATTTATTTGTATTCTTGGAACTAGAAAAAATCTTTACTTTTTCAATGAACTTCATAAAAGTATTTAACAGCCCAGAGGAAAAGCTACGTCAAATATTTATGTGCTCTATTTTAACCATACTAATATGATATTTAGAAGCATCCGTTCTGTGTAGCAAAGGGACCCTAACAAAGTATTCCAAAGTTGTAAAAGGCCATTGGCCCAAGAGGTAAATGCAAGACGGTAGTAAAATCAACTGCGCTATAATGAAGTGCTGTAACATAATCTCAAAGCTTATTTTTGGATGGATCACTTGGTAAAAGGAAATTAAATGTCGTATTAGTCCAAAGTTGTTATGCATACGGATGAAATTCTGTATTGAATCTTTAACCCTAGGAAGATTAACATCGCTCACGTAATATTTTTATTAAATGAAAGATGACTTGATGAAGATTGAAACAATGTTCATCTGGCTCGCTCCCATTCGCCGCAAATTTACTGCAGGCTATCATTCCACAATAACTGCAGTAGGAAGTCAACAACAGTAGAATATCTGGAGGCGAATATGTATAAAGATCTACTATGGTATCTACTCTATGGCGAGATCCATGTATTGAGACATTACAGCCAGTGTGGAAAAGCCAGGGCAGCATAAAAGCTACAAAAGTGGTTGAAGTGGAGGGGAAGGGTGAATCAGACTCAATTACCAATTAGTGCCAGTCAAGAGGAAAACAAACGGAAACGAAGGTTTATGACCATTTTCTTTCTCTCCCTCTTTGATACAAGCAAACATTTATGATATTCTCCCTTCGGCTCTCTTTTATTTTTAATCATATAATAACAGCTCAAAAGCCGCCCAAAGAAAAGGCACCGGTATAATGTAATACTATCAAAAACAGCATTGTCATCAGATTACCAAGTTCAGATTATAACTATAAAAGGAGGAAAGGGTTCTGAAAAGGGATTATGTAAACAAAAAAGGAGGGCAATAAGAGAGAGGGAGCATGATATAAACTTGGTTAGGGTTTTATAGCCAAGGAGATTCCTTCAGTAAACTTTCCTTTTTCTGTTGGCCCAAGTGTATGTTAAAATATTCGCTGATAAAATTAACAGATGTAGTTAATAGAAAGCTTCATGAAAGAAAGTTAAAAGGAACAGTTTTTTATGTGATGTTATATTTAGAAATGAAGCAATGAAAAATTGGAAAGCATAATCTCTGACAAAATGTAGATATTTATCTCTAAAAACAAAAAGTACGTTCAGGAACAGGATCTTTGAAATATTCAACGATCAAAAAGAGCTTTCATGCAAAACACCACAATCATCCATTACTCAAATTTGTTTGGCCTCGTACATTTGCTATATAACACTTTTCATGAATAGCGAAGCAAAGAGCGACACTCAGGTGGCAGTTTCACACGACATCGAATTACACAAAAATCTCCCGAGGGAAGATGTCGCACTCATTTTTGACGCGTGTATCCAGTCATGTAGACAAGAGTATACTGTCATTTCGCACTTCCATAGAACATGTACGCTCTTTCATCTTTTTTATTATGGAACATATATACTCACTGGTTCTATTTATGAAAGTAGCTCATTCATTGGCATAAATTATCCCTATATTGTATCATTGAGGAGTTCAGCGGGAAACTTTCACACTTTTCTAGTTCTTCTCACTTGCATTTTCTTACACCCAGCTTGAGGTATTGTTGACTGTTGTTTGTCATGGTGAGCATTTTTGTTATACTTTTTGACAGAGTAGCTATCATTTAAAATGAAGCTTTTGACGTACACGTTGCATGAATGATCCTTTTAAGAAGAAGTGGAATAGAAAAACTTATTCAGCCGATAAAAATATGTGAGTGCACAAAATAAAGATAAGACTGCTCAACACAAGAAAGTTCATTTAAGTTCAGTAGTGCATAGCTTGAAGTTTTTCCCAACAACTGACACATTTTTTGTATTTGTATAGGGTTATCTAACTGCAAATCGAATGGTTTGTTGCTAGACAATTGAGTTTTTAATGTGAAGACACAATGAAAGCACGATTGCTTCCGGCAGAAAACTTCCAGAGAGTTTTTTAACTTTTATGTACTACACAGAACCTTTTATCCGAAAATTAAAGTTAACAAATTAAATATCCAGCAAACATCTTTAGATCCAATGCTAACGAACTAAAATGAAGCAAATCTGCTTCAAAGTTTTGTTCGACCCTGATTTAAGATATCAATTTTGACTCCAAACGTATGCTGAACGCTATGAACTTCTAATTTTGCATCCAAGAGACTCGAAATACAGATAAATTTGCACAAATATGCAACCGACAAGGAAGTCTATTCCATATTTTTACAAGCTACCTTTTGGAAACGACTATTTGAGTCCCAATATCCCTAAAATAAATATTGGCAAATGTTTCCTTCTCTCGAGNGGTGGTAATGGCAAAGCGAAAAGGTAGCATAAGAGCACACAAAAGAATGGCATTTTCTTCCTTAAAAATTAGATACTTTGAGGTGAATTGGCAAGCCTTGAATAGCCACGAAAATCAAGAATATTCATTGATAAACCATGAAAGGAAAGGATCAATGATATTTTCCCCATATTTAGCTAATAAAAGTAATTAAGAGTGTAAATTAAGGCCACCTAAAAAGTTATTTTAAGAAAACGCACCGGCACCCAAACTCATTCTTTGTGGGAAATCATAAATTTGGAAAGTTTGAAAGAGCTCCTTGGTTGCCGGAAAAACTTTAAGTCCCTACTTCAAAATCATCATACAGTTTACTTTGGTATCCCATTCTAATCACATAAGGAGAGAATGTAGCAATTACTAGGAAAAATGTGACGACCGCATTTTATAGTTAGTCTAAAGTTGGTCAACTTCATTAATTCGATTTTTGGTTTTATTTTGGAAGTTTTTTCAACAGGCTTTCTGACTAGATTCACAGGCCCGACTCTTTTATTTTCTTTTTATTTCCACATTCCACGTACTTTATTACTTCTGAAAAAGGTGTCAATTTCAAGATAGTTGATCATTGTATTTACGAAGCGAAACTCTAAAATTCTTCGATTGCCCCAATAGCAACCTTGCACGCATTTATGCCTATTGTATTATATACAACCAGTAATCAAGTCATCTCTTGAGACCGGTAATACATCCACTTAAATACAAACATCGGCTTTCGCTTTCTGTGGCTACACTCAAAAAATCTTGATGTCTACAATGACTTAATAAAACAGAAAACGATCAATTTCATCATACTGATCTTCTACTCCTCTCAACGATTTGATCATTCAAAAACAATGTACAAGTTACTTGCATACAACCTCCTTCACAAGACACTCTAAAAGTAAAATAAAATTACAAAGCCTGATCATCATGACCGTCAGCGCGTCTGAAAAGTTTTCTTGCGGACTTGAAAAAACTTCCCCTCGTGTCTAAACCTCTTCCTTGGTAGCGTTACTTATCTTTCCATCTACGTATCTCTAGGAATTTCTAGGAACTGCTCGACTACATAACTTAGGAAGATAGACGAGCCCTCATCAGTTTAGAACAATACTTTAGATCAAATCGATTTTCTTCCATTCGTCTAGCTCCAAGTCAATGCATGATGATGCATGCAAACACGCACAGTTAGGCGTTCTCTGTATGCGTGTGAAAGATGTTAGTGGAATGCATGATGATGAGATCGGAAAGGAAGATGAAACGATGAAAAGAGTGACTCGTGTAGGACAGCAGAAGAGACGGGATCATCAGAGATACGAGGACCAAAAACTACTTTAAAGATTTTCTCAACTGGTTCAGTACGAAAAGAAGGTAGTGAGGTAAAAGCAGTAGCGCTAGGTGCCAACGAGGTATCAGGATAATTCCTACACGAGATGCTGCGTTTCTAAGAGAATAACAGGAAGGCTCCAGAAAAATGTACGAATCAAGCAAAACTATTGTTGGCAGAGTACTATTGTCGCAAACGCTGGGAACCTCCTGCTTTTTCGTACTATGAGCAAGGGACGGTTGCTGGGAGATAACAAGTGTAGACGAATTGTGATGATGTCTTTTTGTTAACAAAGAGAAGGGCATCGTCTTGACATAAGAAGCCTAACGTTAAAATGATTCAAAAGACATAGATAACCTAGACAACATTTATGTACAGTGGCTTATTTGGAAACAGAAATATCTACATTATTTTGTATATAATTGAATAAAGCTGGCTTTAATATGAGTCCTTGTCCGTCCAAATATTTTTCTGTGAGGATTAAAATATTCTGCTAGCAAGGAAGTTTTCACAAAATTAACGTCATCATTTACCCCGATTTACCTTAAAAGACCTTTTTGGTTTGTGTAACAAGAAAGGGGACGAGACTTACAACGTTTTACCATGCAAATATTAAGCAAGTCATCACGTAACGAATTTCCAGAAACCTTTCTGAAACCAACATAAAGGCTGTCCCGCTGTTTACATAAACGGTTGCAGAAAAAATCTGGAGGGAATTTGTAAAAAGCAAATGAAACCGTTTATGAGAAATACATAAGATATTCAGAATGAATGGGTTTGCAGAATTTGCATAAAGATGCAAGGACCTTTTGCTGTGTGGAACATTTAAATCCAATTTAGGCATGACATGCATGGTTTTATTTTCCATCCGAGAATTTCCCTTACTTTGCAGAATGACAAACTAGGGATTAGTTAAGGGGCAAATATCCGAGAGCGTGGATTAAACATGGAATATTTAATTGCTCTCTTTCATTCTTTTCTTTGCAAACTAAATTTTCCACAATTAATTCTAAACTTTAGCAACCTAAAAGAGTAATGTGGTCGTCGGGTTGCTGTGGTACATTATTAAAATGGACGGAAGGGATTAAGTATGCTTGATTTAGATAATTAATATACTTTTGGGAATCGACTAAAATTTAAAAAATAAGTTTTTAATGACTTCACTTTTCCTTAAAATCAGAATAAACCAGTATAAAATTAGGAAAAACTTATGACGGGTAATGATGCGTTACTAAAAAGACCTAATTTAAACAAATTTAGACATTTTATGTCATTGTCACAGATAACGATGCATTACTAAATGCGGGATATTTTTACTGTTTATTTAAAGAGTAAACACATACTTTCCTCAAGGCTAAAAGCAAAAACCTAATTACCAAAACTTTTAATCGTAATTTTCCAGCAAAAGAAATCGATTCTTTTTCAATCAGGATCAGAGTTTATGCCAAGTCTAAGTAAAATTACAAAGTGTTCCTGGGTTCCTTTCCTAGCGCTGCAACCAGTGCAACCCATTTAACCCGTTTTCAAGCTGATCACGTTTTTATTTTAAGCGGTCTCGTCTCCAGATTACCTATGAAAGGATATAATACGCTGACCTAGATTCAAATATGTACTTACTCCAGCGCACATTTTTACAGTAGCTTAATTGCTATCAGCTTGCTCATAGTTTTTTTTAACCCAGATAAGCTCAGACGATCCAAACCAAATAAAGTAGAACCACAGGTTTTAGTTTTATACTTTGTTGGAACACGAACTAGGGTTCATATATTAATTGTTAATTGGCCGCAGAAAATTAATCCAAAAACCAGATACACTTTAGAAGATAAAGCCATTATCTACTTTCTCAGCCTGCAGCTGGCGCGACTGCTTCTTCTTTTTGGCCAGCAATTACTTTTCTTGAAATATTGCAACTAAGAGATAGCAAATATGTATGTTTGTTTGTACGGATGAAAACATGCAACTTGAAAAAATACAAGTTTTTAGCAATATCTCCACGAAACTTTTAATCTAAAAGTAGAACAATAGATAGGCTCGTAACATGGTTAAATATCAGCAAACATTAAAGGTAAAGATTCCCTTATGGTTTCTACAAAAGGCCTACAGACCACATCATTTTATGACCAAAATCAAAATTCTCCACAGCCTTCCATCTTGCTGACCTATTCCCGAACAAAGAAAACCTTACCATCATCATAGCTTTGTCCTTACAAACAACTTGGGAGGAAATACAAGAGATCAGTATCTCCATCACCAATAACCCTTTTTGTCCTTGTATAAACAAGCCTCAGTAAGAGTAACTAGCACGTACTGCAAGTGGCACTGAGTAATCACATAAAGCATCAAATTATAGCCTCACATAGCAATAAAAACGTACATTTGTACTAAAACCCCGACCGACATTCGCACTGTGAGTTATCCACATCAAACACTCCCTACTTATTTCTCAAGTTTTAGGAAACGATGTGCTTCTCGTAATTAGATGCTGGTACTGATATACAAGATCTTCTTGATTTTACATCATCACGAACTAATAATATCTAATAATATTAACGTTTGAGAGTGGCATGGTATAGACATGGTAGTCATGGAAAGATTTTATCAAACGGGATAGCTTTTTACCATTAAGCCACTTGCGAAGATGGGTCTAAAAGTTAAGACGGACTGGGCTTTTCTTACGCTCAAAAGCTAATAATGAGTCACTTTAGATAACTATATTTTTAGAATATTTTAGGTGCCTTTATAATTTATAAAACCTGGTTGTCGATCTTCGTTAGATACCCGCAACAACGAGTAGATAATGATGCCAAACCAACTTTTCTGTATTTCCTCTCGAAATAAAAGGAAAAGCTTTCTCTCTGGTACAAAATGAAAGTGTTTTTAAGAGGAAATGAGCAGATTTTATTACATAGCTGAGCATTGCGAAGATAGGTATTGAGATTGGTGAGTGCGTCTGTC
>JAANSQ010003227.1:0-10437 GCA_036850885.1 Lepidocyrtinus dapeste
AACAGTTAGAAATAGAAACTATAAACTACCTTGGATCGTACATGGTTTCATCCTGCCGTTTAGACCATTACAAACTCCCAAAATTTGGACAAGCATCGCGTAGCAGTTGGCAGGATGTGGAATGATCTTCTAGTTTAATGATTATGATTTTATTTTAGGGAAGCGACGTTACGTAAGTACATAGTCATGGAGGGAAACAGGCTATACGATTCCGAACGTTATCAATTTTTGAATTGTATCATTTGAGGAAAAAAAGGAGGAGGAAGATAATCTTTTGTAGAAGCTTGATAAGTATCTAACAACTGAACAAATTTTACTTGAAGTGCTTCTAACTGCATTTCCGCTAAATAATAGTCTAATTATGGGATTTATGTAAGGTGTAATTAAGTGTATAGAATTAATATTTGGAAGATGGTTTTGACCAATAGTTAACGGTTGGATGAATGATGAATACAAGACACACCTTTTTATGGTTGTTCTGATTATGGTACCCAAAATGTGCATTCGTTTTTATGCAATGTGCAACGTGTTACCGCTGGCTATCATGAAATACGGTCATTTTTTGTCCACATTTTTTTATTTCCAGAAGAACTAGATTATGTACTCTATGACCCGTGTAGAAAGTAGCGAGTATTTTTATTAGCTTTTATTGACAAAACAAACCCAATTATGGCCACCTATCTATCGAACAAACGATGCAATGTCAATAGGGTCCTTCTGCTGGAATACCTCCTTAGTAACTTTTGACATGTTGTCTTTACAATTGGTTGGCGTGGAATTTACTGTCAAAAATTGAATTGTTGATTTACCTTATCGATCACAGGTGTAAATTCCAACATTAGCTCGAATTATTATAGTTGCATTGAAAGCGGAAGTTATTTGTCAAACGGTAAATCAGATAACCTGCATAAAAACAATCATACTTACAAAGTCGTAAATCAAAGCAATAAAATGGACTTGACCAACATTCCCCCATTCCATGGGTAAATTGATATTAACACTGCGTGATGTACACCTCACGCAATTTTATCCCAAAAACATAGTTTTTTAATCTCTTGACTCATAAATTGTTTACAGAGGACCACTGGGTGACGCATGGTTCCGTGGTTTAATAAGACCAGAGCATCTTTTGACTGCTTTAAAGGATGACTTTTTCATCCTCGTCGTGGGGTGCATGATGAAGTACATTAGACTCGAAAAGTCAGAAAATGGGTTGACTTATAAAGCTCGTATAGTCAAGCAATTCGATCATGGCGTAGATGGAGTGGCTTACGTGTGTGGATGTCCGTACAGAGATGTGTACGCGTTGGCAGAGACAAGACTCAAGCCAAGGATATTTATGTTTCAGATACATAAGACTGATAAGGGTGAACTAGAGCCTCATTACATGCACTCGCTTAAAAGTAATTCAAAATTTAACAATGTTCTCCCATTTCTTACGTAAATTTATTACATTGCCTAATTTTTTGTTTGGATATGTGAAGGATTTCATTGTTGGGATATACGCTCGATGCAATTTCTATCCAAAGAGCTTCTGGTGATACTTACTGGAATACCTACTTTTAACGTAGTCCTCTTTCGATGGAATACCAATGAAGAGTTGATGATGAGTGATCCTACAGAGCCAAACTTATTTTCAAAGTTGCTTGTGAGGTAAATAGAATGCATAATATGTGACTTGTATAACTTGACCTGAAAGTATGAGGTCAGTTATGTTTTATAATTTTATTTTCTAATCTAGCCTTAGCAATCCATGTCACTGGGTCGAGTATGGGGAGGACTATATGCATGTTTATGAAATGCAGTCGCTCTCTCGAACAGAGGTCACTCGAACAAAAATTAATCTGCCAAAGAGGCATATTCAATATGACCATCCTGATCCACAAATGGGGAATACTCTGTCTACAAAGTTACTTTCCGCCTGCTGGACCAACAGCGATGAATTTTTCGTTTTAGATGAACAGCTTGGCATTCATAAGGTGCATAATTATGGAATTTTAGCATAAAAAAGCTATGACTTTTATTTGCAAAAAGCTTGTATTTAATTAAATGATTTTGGTTTACAATAGTACATTCGTGAGACGAAAGTGTTACAGTGGACATGTTCCATTGGAGCGACACTTTATGGGAGCAGATGTCTCGCAAATTGTACCTTATGGAGATGGCTTAGCTGCTGTTACGAAGGAGGGATGGTTTCTCGTAATATTTTGAGATATTTGAACATTTTAGAAGACTTTCTTCAAAAAATAAATAGGTCATTCAAAGAGATTAATTGTGTGCTTGCATTTAAAGTGTTACGGACCGATGACGTTGGGCGGAAGTCTGGAGGTTATTACTGCATTCAAGTTGTCATCTAATATTATTCGATACATTTACTTTCCTGAAAATCCCGAATCGTTCTATGCCGTCACTGAAAGCGTAATTTTCCTAGCTAAAATTAACTAATTTAAACTAAACAAATATTATGTTTGCATCAATTGCGTATGATTTTTTAATCATTATCTGTTGCAGAAAGGAATGATAGAAGGAGTGAACAACGGCTTAGTCCGAGATCCTTTTGCGATTCCTGATATAATGTTTTCAAACATTTTAAGCGCTTGCTTCGTTGAACCCCAATCTGACTACATGGTCATTGTTACCAAAGTCGGGAAATGCGTCGTTCTGGATTGTGAATCTGGAGCACCTGTACTTCAATTACTTACTTTAATTACCAAATAAGAAATTATTTAAGAAATCTTTCCAACCAAAAATTTCTTTTACAGATTGCAAAATGGAAACTACCATTTAAGGTAATAGGAGTCGCAAGTCACCCCATTCTTCCATTTCTGTTCTGCGGAACAAACTACGGATGCGTCAATGTTTTGGACATAAGAAACTTGAAATCACCCAAGCTTATCAATCGTAGATTTTTCACGAGGGAGCCCAATGCATGTACGTAATTGTTCAAATTTAAATTATTCTCAGGGTGCAAGATGTAATTAATTCTTGATAACCCGTTTTTCTGATAATTTTCTTCACAGGTATCAATAAATTCGGCTTCGTGTCTCAAGGCCGATATGTGATTTCAGCAGACACCACCAACAATCGCGTCTTTGTCCAGTATGGTTATCCATTCATGTCTTTTGACTTCCTAGACACTGCCAAAGTTCCTGTATGAAATGATGCATTAACAAATCCCCATTTATGAAACACGCCAACTAGCCACTGTTGCAAAAATTTTCTTCACAAATAATTAATATTTTCAGGCTAGGATATCGCACATTGGAGTACCAGGTTGTGGAAAAGATGATAACCGNTTTCAGGCTAGGATATCGCACATTGGAGTACCAGGTTGTGGAAAAGATGATAACCGATTCCAGGTCTACATGAGTGGAAAAAGTTTATCTGATGAAGGGGTAGTAGCATTTGTAATCAACTTCAGTTTACGTAACGACCGTTTAATGGCCGTGGCTCAGCAAATTGTAGACCAACCAGTGACGGGGATGTGCTTCTCTCCAAATCCAAAGTTTATATATGCTTTCTACCCGACTAAAAAAATACTGGGGCTAGTTCCATACTGTGACGATGTAAGGTCAAACAAGTTTATTACTCATCTCCGACTAAAACTCAGAAATCTTATCAACATGATAATCTACCATTTTATAGAACCAATGGCTCAATCTTCAAGAGCCTGAGTATCTTATAGAAAATAAATTAAAAAACGATATGGTCTTCATAACATTCCTTGGGACAAAGCTGTACTCTTTTCATGAAGATGGTTACGCTCAAGTTCATGATGCCTCTGTGATTCCCAAGAAAAGGACGCAACTTCCAATGGTCCTAAATACTTTAGGACGTACACACACCCATTGTTTCAGTGAACGTGGACTAAAAGAAGGAGTAGTTAGTTTAGATGGAACTCAAGTAATTACAATTGGTCATGATGGGACTTTTAGTCGAGTCAGATTCTTGTAAGTTAATTTTTTCTCCTTTTGAATAATCAATCTAAAGAGAGATGATGAGAAGTCTCATTTTAAAATTTTATCTCTAAACAGTCCCAAAGCAGAGCCTGATTGGCAACTTTTGGGCTACGATCGACCTAAACTAGCGGATTATCAAGTTGGTACCTACCTCATTGATCAAGAATATTACAAAGCTGGGGACGAGATAGTGGACAGAATAGCAGACATCAAGATAAAAATTGACCAATTGGATCCAATAAATTTTGGGGATGAAACTGAAGATGATGACGATCTGGTAGATGAAGTCGTTCCAACTGAAACTCCCAAGCCTGAAACAACTACGGAAAAGCTTAAATATGGACCGAGAAAGTCTTTCGTGGGAACTGTTACAAGAGTAAAGAAACCTAAGAGTGCGAAAGTTGTTAAAGAAGCGGAGGATGGTACCGCTCCACCTACAACTACAACGGATGACCAGAATAAGTCTAGTTCTAGTTCGGACAAAAGGAAAAAAGTTTTGATTACTGATTCCTTAAGTCCACCTGATGGGACGGAGGGAGAAACCAAAGTGGAAGATGCGTCATTTGGAGAAACAACTGAAGAGCACACCGAAGGCAGTAGTCAAGATCGAAGGAAAAGTGTCGTGGAAGGGCAATCCATGGGAGAAAAACGGAAGTCGATGGGTGAAAGGCGATTATCCACGGTAGAAAGACGGAAGTCTATAGGTGAAAGGCGATTATCTAGGCGTCTGTCGGTTTCTCCGCGGAGGAAATCAATGAAAGCTGCGAAAAAGTCCATTTTTGATGATGAGGAGGAAGACGTAGAAGCAGAGAGTAGGGTTTCTTCAGAATCCTCAGGATCTGAAGAAGGAGAGAAATCAAGTAAATCTGGAGACAAGACTAAGGAGACGGAGGTAGTAATGGAAGCGGAAGAAGAAGAAGGTTTAGATGAGTCTAAAAGCGTCGTTGAGCAGATACCTATCGCGCAAGCGATGGCTGCTCAAGCTGTGGATGGATCATTACTCCAAAAATTAATTTCTAAAGTGCAAGACACCGCGGTTCACATTCCTGAAGCCCCTAAACCGGCAGTAACTCCCGTGAATCTTGTCCCGGATGAACAACCTGGACAAGATTCGCCACAAAAACAGCCTCCTAAGTTGTTCGGGAAAAGAAGCCAAGCTGCAGCGGGACTAGCCCTGAAAAATATTTTGAGCGAAAGGACAAAACGTAAGCAAATGGCGACGGAGAAGGCAACTTTTAAGCATGACCCCAAACATAAAGCTAAGATGGAAGCTACCAAACAGCTGGAAAAGCCGGAAGCTGCTGAAGCAACAACCACAGACGCTGAAACTGCTCCAGAGGAATCTAGTGTTCCAACAGAAGCAACCGAGGCCGAGGCTCAAGATGAGGAGGCTGATGAAGATGATGATGATGACGAAGTGGAAGACGCTGCAGTAATGACGTCCACATACGAATTCGCAGCTAAAAAGATGAAGGGAATGAAGGCTTTAAAAGCTGCCAAACTTTTGACTACGATGTTTGGCAAAGGGAAAAAGAAGGAAGGAAAAGTGAAGGAGAAGAAAAAGAAAATAAAAAAGTTTCAAGGTGGCAAAGCCGGAAAAATGTTGAAGGAAACGTCATCAGCAAGGCCATCCTCCAAGGATGTAAAATCACCAACTTCTCGTACGGCTAGGAATAGAGTTGGTGGACAAGCCAAGATTATGAAGCAAATGATTGAGGAGGAGAAAACAGAGTCTCAGAATATACAAAAGAAGCAGAAGAAATTGAAGAAAAAGTCAAGAGGTGAAGCACTTTCCGCAGGTAAACCAATTACAATTGCAGAGCGCGTGAAAAAGGGGAAAAAGGATCAGCAGCCTTCGGAAGCTTCAAAAGCGTTATTGGTGGAAGCTGAAATGACCAAAAATTTGGAAATTTCCGTTTTACGAGATCCAGCAATTGTACTCGTTCCAGAGAAGGATGTCAAGGCTTACGAAGGGTTAGACGTAGAAGATGTCCTTACTGTGTCCCATGGTAAGTCTTTAATTAAATTAATATTTTTTACAGATTTAATAACCAATTTATCCATGCGTAGTTATCCGAAGAAAGGAATTCACCGAGGCAGAGTTTTTCGCGCAGTACGAGAAGACTTTACTATTCCGCCAACATGTACCCAAAGCTCAAGCGCTGAAGCGTGAATTTATGCGATTTACTGCTCTGGTAAGAGTCAAGTTTGAACACGTGTTTGGTTACTTCGCTTAGGATAAATTAAGTTTGAAATTGCTTCAATTTCAATTACAGATGGAGGAACTTATGTTTTTCAACAAACAAAGGGAGGAAGGGAATCAAGTGGATATTAAGGAATTTAATTTTGACGATGAACGTGAAGTTCGCCTAAAGGATAGAGCAGAGAGGTTGAAGAAAATTGCTCATGTTCAAATGGTCGTGAGGAATAGACTCCGACATTCTAGAATTAACGCAATGAAGCAGTTGGTCTGGGAGCAGTATGACACGAAGGGGATGATCTTAATGGTATTAAAAACCAAGTTAATTACTTAAAAGGATATACCTTAAAGCTGGTTTACAGACCAAGATTCATCTTATCATAGGGCTTCCGGAAGAAACTAGAGGTGAGCAATTATCCCCTCTTGCCAGAGGAGAAGTTTTATGAGGGAGCTGTTTGTGAAGCCATAAGTTGGCGTAGGCTGGAACAAAGACTGGAACTGGAGGAAGAAGAATGTTTAAAAGAAGCTAATATACATGCTCTCCGGGTGTTGACAAATGAGATGCAGTTTATGTCACCCCAAAAGAAGAGACAATACATGAAGTAAATATTTTAACTTAACTCAAGTGCAGGCAAATGACCTCTAATTAATGCTTTACTATTCGCCAATTTAAAAAAAAAATTCCTAGGAGCATCATGGCCATTGATCCCAGCATCCGGTTTGAAGAATATGAAGCCAGTGATGAAGAAAAGTCTGACGACGAGTTTTTCATTAAAGTATTTGAAGAGTTGGGAATCGGTCCACCGGAGGATGAAGTACCTGCTACTAAATCTGAAGCTTCCGGGAAATCAAAGGCGGCACAATTTGTAGGGACGGCTTATACCGCGTCAAAAGCCGCCTCTAAATTCATGAAGAACAAGAACAAAGCAAGAAAGAGTGAGCTGAGTTACGTTGAAAAACTAAAGAAACTATTAATTGAGGAGCAAGAAAGGGAACAAGATACCTCAAAGTTCCCTATTGACAATTCCGAAGTGTCGGTGGCTGTGTCCGCAGCAATTTCCAAAGAAAAATCTAGGAGGATGTTCATGATAAATGTGAAGCCTTCAAGGGATTACTACCATTCCAAAGGTATATTTGGTCCAAGAGGGTCCAAAACAGAGGCAATCATTCCGGGGCAAAACAATGAAATTCAAGTTCTGATGGATCCCAAAGCTCCAAATGCTGAAAGTTTACGGAAAACTATTTCTGAAACTCCTAGCCAAACTAATAATGCAACTGTCAGTGAAACCCCAAGCAAGAAAAAGCTGAAGATGGTGTTGAGACAAAAGAAGAAAATGAAATTCCAGAAGATTCCTGACGTTGTCTTTCCAGAAGAAGAGGATCTCAGTGGGCCCGAGGATGAAGCTGTGGTGTTAGCCCAACAGAAAAAGTTTGAGGCGATGGATGACGAGTTTAAAGAAAGATATGATACCATAAGTCACACGTTTTTCGGGAGTAGTTTGAGCGAGCTCACTGACATGTATCAGTTTAAGCCTGCGTCCTTTAGATACTCCCAGTTTGACATGGGCAGTAGGCATGAGCTTTGGAGGCATCATTACATCATTGTGGTATAAAGAGAGAATGAGAGACTGCTAATTCTAGTTTTGTAATGAGCGCATATTTATATTAAAAAATATTTTCCCGTTCTAGTCGGAGATTTACCAACTGAAAAAGTTTTTCAATCGCCAATTCGAGCTTTTGAGGAATTCCAAAGCAAATTGTCTGCGTAAGATGGCGGAGAGAAATGAGAGGATTCGTGAAATATACTATTACCTCAAAGTTGACCTTGATATTCTGGATGAGAAGTGGCTGCTTAAGGAAGATCCTTCTCAAATATTTACCGTTACAAAGGACGAGGTATTATTAACAGGGTTTGATCAAATATTAAACACTTTTAACGTCTATTTGAGAACCTTTGATCTTCCGACAGATTCCAGTTGAAAGGTACTTAACTGCTGAGCAACGACGGTTGGAAGAACTAAAACGCTTGGAGGATTTGGCTCGGCGACGTACTAGAATGGCTGAATTTAGAAAGAAGGCGCTGTACATCATGATGGACAACAGGTTGGAAGTTAAAAGAGAGGAAATTCTCGTGAATGACATACCCAAGCCGAATTTCATGCTGGAGAAGGATCCTCTCGAGTTTTCTTTGGAGGAATACCTACAATCTTTACAGTACGCTGAGGCAGTGGAGGCTTTGGAAAAAGCGAGAGTGGAGATGATAAAGGAATTGGAGGAAGAACTTGGTCGTCTATACAGGGCAAATGCTGTAAGCTAGAAAAATTAACAAAATGTTATCGTCGGTGTACTATTTAAATTATTTTATATAATTTAGATGGACATTAACACCATTGACCTGAGGATTATGGAACTAGCCTTGATGAAATTCCAATTTCATCAAAACATTCAGATGGAGGAAACACGCATATTCCGAGCCATCCGGCAGCTTCGTATGATGGACGAGCTGGACAGAGAAGAAAAGAGAATTGCGTAAGAAATAATAGAACAGGCAAATATTAAATGTTTACAATTCAAACTGCTTTAAAACAAAAATTTACTTTTTAGAAAACTTGTCGGCGAGCTGAAAACTTCAATGAAGGGTTCTCAGCATATGGTGGCCCAACTAGAAGCCAAAAAGGTTGAGTGTGAAGAAGGTATTGCTAAATTTGCGGAACAGGAAAAAGATCTTGAACGTACTTTCAGGAAAGATCTTGGAGACGTGGGGCAATTCTTTGAGTTCTTCTTCAAAAATTACAAGTAAACCTTTACAGTTTTACCGGAAGCGTAGTATAAGACGTTGCTCATGACTAACTCAAATGAAATTTATTATTTTGATCAGGAAAAAACCCAAGTTGAGTCTGAAAGGTTTGAACAAAGCCGAATTGTACGAGACAATGGTACGTGCTTTACGCTCTGACAACATTCGTGCCTTTGCACGGGACAACGGGGAGCTGGGAAGAATAGTGGTGATGAGCTATTTACGACATGGAAGATCCCATGTTGATGCCTAAAGACTGTCCCCGTTCCTTCTGGGATAGGTTCAATAGAGTACGAAGGGAGAGATTAGTTTGTCAGTATCAAACGAAAACCCTCATGTCTGAGATTGACCGTATTACTGAGGGTATTAATGAATGCCTTCGTAAGGAACGGGAAGGCACTGAAGCCACTGCAGCTGTGTTAGGAGTTGTATCTCATAAAAATGACATGAAGAATTATTTCATCGCTAATGTCGAGTTCCAAATGGTTCTTGGAAAGGGGCAATGTGAGATTGATTGCTGGTCATTTGATGAGCATATCAATGCAAATATTATATTGATTCAGACCGTGGAAAAACTCAATTCCAGGATTTACGTGAGGATTACAGTTGCCAAATTAAAATTTTGCATGGATCAATTTATTAATCTTTACATTGTTTGGAATAGGACGCATCTGAAAAGCTCATTAAAGAAATGACAAAGACCGCGGTGGTCCACCGAGACATTAAGGAAGTGGAGTGGAGGTTTATGGTGGTAGAAATGGCGACTAAAGACTTGAAGAAAGTCCGCCATGACGTGGGATCCTTTAAGGTTTTTAAAAAATTTCCTATTCGATAGTAATTAGAATCACAGTCGTCTAAAACCCTTTTAATTATTTCATAATAGCCAAAGAAAAAATTGCTGGAAGTGCTTCGCACAGGCATTAACCTCGACACAATGTACGCTGAACGTCTCAAACTGGTTGATTATCTCAAAATAACTTACGAGAAGTTCCAGGACATGTTCCTCAAGGCCAAGAAGAAAATATTGATGTACTACAAGAATCAAACCCAACTGCGTCAACAAACAAATGAGCAGTACAAGGGGGAAATATTCGAGCAAACTGAGCTCCTCGTGGCTGACCAAGTGAACAAGGTCACGCCGGAAATGACTAGACAGGGCAAACATGAAACTGAGAAAAAGTACAAACTTTTCTACCCTATGTTCACTTCCTTCCACGCAATTAACATTCTAATCTTTCTAATCTACAATAACAATGCTATAATTTTTATCTGAAATCACAGAGCCGTGCAACTCATGCTTCAAGGCTACCTCAACCGAAAGATTATACGTTTGTGCAATGAAATCGAGAAGTTGGAGGAAGAACTGGAGAAACAATACCAAAGAACCTATCCCGTCTTGTGATCTCCCTTTGTCAACTAATATTTCTCTAGAGGTTTTAAACTTGCATTTAATTTCCCAAAAGTGAATAGAAATAATTCGA
>JAANSQ010003228.1:0-10437 GCA_036850885.1 Lepidocyrtinus dapeste
TTGCTAGTAATATTAGTATCACAAATCGCGGTATTGTTACTTTCTTCCTTGGATTCCACTGCCGTATTTCCTTGTTCTTCACACTCCGAATTTCCATTGTCATCATCCGAATTACCATCGTCTTCACCTTCCCTCAGCTTAGCGTTTGATCTTGGGGGCAACGCCTCCATGATAGCCTCCTGCCAGGATCTCTTCTGAGCGACATTACCAAGAATTTGGAAAACATGTAAAATGCTTAGCACCTTTCGTACTTTCATGTCAACAAATTCGTCCAATGGTAGCCGTGCATGCTTCAGTCCCTTCTCTACGGCAAGTTTATGACATAATCCTTTCCTGGAGTTGTGGTCGACAAGCCCTCCAATAACGTACAGCATGGAATCCTCTAGTTCCGTCAAAACGTTTTCTGACTCGGCCGTGAGGTAAACGATCTTATCTTTTGAATAAGAGTCTAATTCTAAGAAAGTTTTTTCGTAAACGTGCACATCCCAGTTTTTCCACCCAACGTTTTTACTCATTATTTCCAGTGCTTTCCCTGTAAAACTTGTAATGTGGAACTGAACTGGATTTTCAAAACGACGGTTAAGACCGTAACATCTATGAACTTGTTTAACACATTTATGTAGGTCTTTCTCATTCATTAAATCGTTGAAACTCATGTCAACACATATACCTACTTTACACGAAGAATTTTGCATTGAATTTAGTTTCAGTCTTTTACGATGTGTACGGTCATATATTTGGGAGGGATCTAAACCTTTGGCTTCCGCCTCTGATTTCAGTACATCTAATAGTTGACGCTTCCTCTCCTTAGATTCTTGTTTTTTTCTACGACGCTTCTCTTTTCTAAGGTGTTTCGTCGCCTCCCAGTGTTGGAGCTTTTCTAACTTTCGGAGTTTTCTCTTTGAAAGTTGAACGGTGGCGTCTGCAGAACATTCTTGTATGGAGGAATTTTCATTAGTGATATTCGTGGAAGTGAACGCGATGCCGGATGAATCTGGAGCGTCTTCATTATCAGCTTCCATGATTATTCTTTCTGCAATATTTTCAATTTTAAATGGGCAAAATAAGTATTGCTGTTCACTAATTAGAACCATCGTCAAACTTTAAATAAATATCACACAAGACCGTTAGGAAACTTACAAGTTGCAGATGCTCGGGTGCTGTCGGTATTGTAACCAATTTTGTAGATCCCTCGAGGTGATGAAACAGCGTTAAACTTATCGTCAGTTAATTAAACACGGTAATTAATGCAACCCGTTATTTTTATCTGGCACATTATTTTAAGCAGCTGTATCTGATTTGACTTGACTGTTGACTGTATACATGCTTTTCCTACGACAATCCGCCAACATACGCAAAAAATATTTACTCATTGATCTCGTCAAAGTGTACATAAAGTATACGTAATATTATGGGGCAATGTGAGAAATGTGTAAATGGACAATAGACTTTTCAGAATGATTTCTTTTACTTGATCTCTCTATTTTTTTGTTCACCGATGATGAGCTGTGTTTGGTCTGTTGAGTTTGAAACATCCAAATTAAATGATAATTTACGACCTTGGCAAGAACTTATCTTATAAGTGTAAACTTGAATTAACAACTTTCCCCTTAATAATCTTGCGTCAGAAAAGTAATAAAATTCAAAAGTGAAATGGGTCAGAAGAATTTTTGATGCGTAGCTTTTTTAGTTGAATTGTTTAGGATTTAAAATGACTTGTCTTCATAATTCGTGCTCATCATTAATTGAAATTGTCTTCTTCGAGTAGGTCGATGCACATAGCTCAGTTCAGAAAATTTGTTTAGTGAAGTTCGCCATGTCTCAAGCCGAAACTTGTTTAGCTCGGGAAATATTTGCGGAAAACTTTAGCGGGACATTGACAGAGGTGGCGAATTATCTCATGACCTATGGTCCCAAAAGTTTGATTCACATTTGTAGGGGTTGCAAGCTTGGGCTGGTAGAGGTAAACTTGTCTATTACAAGTTTTTTCTAAACGTTATTCTATAAATCAATGAAGGACGTTAATAATTTAATTATTTTATAAATCTTTCTATTCAGGTTCAAGCAGCTTTGAAGCTACTAATTCAGCATCATTTTGTCACTTTTCTTTCGGATGAAGTGCCCGTCTACAAAATGAGCAATGAAGGAGTCTTGAATCTCCTGAGATATCCGAGGTTCATAAGACTGGGTTTTATTTGCATACAAGTATCTTTCTTTATCTGAATTTAAAAGATATTTAGGTTTGCTTAATTAATTATATTTCAACGTTGCAGATACCTCCAGCTGGTGGGGAAGAAATTGGGCGTTGATGCTCAAGTTCTTGTTGAGCAAGTACTCAAGTCTGGCGAGCTGCCTATATCCAAACTTTTATTCATTAGCGGAGCGGAGATTTTAGAAACGAATCCAACTCTTGAGGCGACCCAGTTGTATCAACAGATTCAAAGTTTGTATGAAACCGTCAAGCTGCTTGCTGAGTTTAGATTTATAATTCAAAGTCCAGATTTGGGGAAAGAAGAAGAGAAAACGTCCACAGAAGCCGATCCCGAAGCAGCTAAAAGAGATTCCGAGGCGGATGCATCATTGTTTGTTGTACCTCCCATTGACCTGCAGCAACTAATCACTAGGGTTAAAGCTCAAGAGCAAGGGAATGTCGACAATTTTCCAGACTCTCAGATTTATTTCAAAGCCCACCTAAAAAAATTTGTGGAGACGATGAGGAATCAAATTGTGCTCACAGCCATTGCCAAGAAGTACCAGCCCATCGTCGACCCAAAAATTATTGAGATTATGATTGATCTAGGATTCGAAAAACATCCCTGGGAGAAGGAGTCCATTCCTGTTAGTTTAAATGAAGTAGCCGATGTTATCAGGAAAGCGGAAGGAGATTCACCACTAATTAAATATCTCGACGAGCATTTTGAAATTCTAGGTTAGAATAAACTATTTTAATGTTACATCTTTGCTAATTGTTATCATAAAATAGATTATAACTCAATTTGGAATCTTTGTGATATGTTCTGCAGAGCAAGATAGCCTTCGAATATTCTCCAAATTAGGGAATAGCTACGGAGGGCAGTTTATTCTCAGCATGAAGGCAGCGTTTACACACATTATGTGGCATACGCTTGAACGTGTAGTAACTGATCGACATGGATATCATGCAGCACGAATTTTCAGACTCATTAAAGAAAATGAGTTTGTGGAGCAGGAACGAATTCAGGAGCTTGGAATGATTCCTGCCAAGGAGGCTAAACACTTAACGTACAAGTTGGTGAATGATCGTTGTGTATTTATTAAGGAAGTTCGAAAAACCTATAGCGTAGGAGGGGTACCTGGTAAAGTTGTCTACCTTTTTCACGTCGATCTTAATCAGGTAGGTTCTGATGTATTTATTTTGTCAATTAATTTTTATTTTCCTGTTTTGATCATTTGATTTCAAAAGCAAAAAAAACTATCACATTCATATAGGCTGTTTTGGCCCTCATGGAATCGTGCTACAAGTCTATGGTGAACCTCAAATCAAGGCAGAAAACGGAATGGCTCAAGAATAGTCAATTGCTTCGGAAGGAAGATCGAATTAATAGGATTTTAGCGAAAATGCGTAGTCAACATTGTACAGAAGAACAATTGCAAGAGGTATAAATACTATATAATCAAAGCTATTACAGGTAGTTACTTTATTTTATTTTTTAATTCAATTTTAGATACATGAACTAATAACCCCACCTGAGAGAGCTGTACTCATGCGCTATGATGCACGTTCATCTACATTAATGAGTGGAGTGTTACATCTTGACGAAACGATTTTCATTATGCAAATGTATCTGTTTTACAACCGTAAGAAACCTGTGCCCAAAGGTCGTAGGCAGAAACAAAACGCTGATTAAAGATATTTATTTATTTAACAGAGTTATATATTATCAATGGCGTTTTTTACCAGTGGAGATGAAATAAATTAATATATTACGACAATCTAAATTTAATTTTTGATAGTTAGTTTTCCGTTGTGAAAGAGAGATCTTTGGAAAACCTGTGGTTGATTACTATTGATTCTCCTTTTCTTTGCATCCATTTCTCCTGCATCAATGTTGGAACCTGTAGAAATGAAATAATGAAACCTAACGAAAATTTGTAAAATCCAAAATAGGTATTATGTACAATAAGCAAATTAATGGAATGTCAAACAAACCTGAATATTTCCTCCAATCGTTAAATGACTCAAGGTTTCCATTTTGAAAAAAGCGTGAGCATACGATAGATAAGTCATCTCCACACTCATGGTCACACTGGGAAAATTAGTTCCGATGATTGTTAGGGACTTTAATGCTAACCAGAAGTAAAAGAAACAATTTGTCATGCTGCATCTTAAAGTTTAGTAAACTTAGAAATTCATACGTGTACTTACATTCTAAGAGACGAATCGATGGAGAAAGTATTAGGCAAGGTAGTTTATTTTCAGCCACCTCAAATGATTCTGATTCCCATCCGTCTTTTTCATAAGCGTCTATAAGTTTCTTGCACATACGGGAAGGTATTCCGGTAAATAGTGAATCAAGATCTAGAGGTTGGCTTCCAGGAGAACCCCCAATCAGAATTTTCAAGTCTTGTAAATTTCTGAGCTCTTTGAAAACTACCTTCAGACCACTCTTATCGGGTCCCCAAGTGCATATTTCTAGCATTCGTAGATTTTTTAGTGATTTGCATACTCTTAAAGACAAGTCCGAATCTATGGAGAGTAGGTGACTGCCAACGAAGCTAAATTGTTTTATACTTATAGATGGAACTTTCGTGATGAACTGGAGGGTGTCTTCATTTCCTTGGAACACACTGATCGATTCAAGCATTGGAAACAATCCTAGTCCACAGTTATGATTATTGTCATTAAAAGTCCAAACAGAAGTTGAGCTGTTTCGAAGAGTTAATCGCTTTAGCTTTGACATCACTGGAAGTTTTATTCTCAAGTCTGTAAAAAGTTGTTTGCTTTCAATGTAGCTTAAGGAAAAACTACGTAACGTCTTTGAGAATTTATTAACTGCAGATTCCAATGATAAGATTAGATCAAGCGCAGGGCCTTCGCTGGAAGGTAGTAAAATATGGAGGGAGAGCTCCTCAAGGGAAAGCATTTCCGTTTCACTAAGTTTATTTAGAATGACACTTGATGAGATGGGAAAGTTAAATTTTATAATATTCAGTGTCTTTGCAAACATGTGAGGAGTCCAAGAATAATTATAGTCGTAGTTTATGTGAAAAGGCGAATGCAAGATACTTCTCCGGAGGCGATATTCAGTTGTGAAATGCAATTCACGTAGATTATTCGCCGAAGAAATGGCTGAAGTTAGAACTTCGGTTGGTGTTATTAGATTTTTAGTACCTTCTTCAGAGATAATCGTATTGTTGTCGATTTTAATTTGGAAAATATTAACTTTGCATTTTTGCAATGTAGACATGCATAAATTTTTCAAATTATCCACTTCATATGAAATGGAAAAGTTATCATGTTCCTTTAAAAATAGCGACAATTCTTTTAAATTATTCCCTAAAAGTTGCAGTATTTTTAATATCAATGAAAAATTATTTTTATGATATAATATATTTGGACCTAAATGTAACGAGCATGGAAGACATGAGGGGAGAATTGATCCTATTATTAGATCCGATAAGTAAACCAATGATGCTTCATTATCATCGATGGTGGTGGTCAGAATATCGTCCGATTCTAGTTCATGGGATAGATTGGTTTCTAATCCTACTTTAAAACGCAGAAGTGGATAGTGGCGGATGGTGAAAATTTTGTTGACAGCTTCAAGCCAATCTCTACAAACGAATCTACAGGTTTGAGCGTATTCCAAATACGGTTGGCTTAAATCCTGGTCCCAAATCACCTTTTGCAGAATCATGTCGAGGAGCTTGAGCAATAAAATAAAAAATGACTTACAGCTTATGTCATGAAAGATAATAGGAAGATTTCCTTAAGTCCCATAACATACCATTGGATTTGCAAATACCCTACAAGTCGAAAAGTCAAAGAGAGAGCAATCAAATTTACGGAGATCCACGTGCGTAATTGTGATCTCTTTTGAGTCTTCCAGATTTTCCATTTTTGTCACTTGTACTCTAACCTCGGATACCAAAAGTGGTGATGGAAAATTTATGACGCGAACGTTACACGTATGAAAAGCGTTGAATAATTTTTATGGATCGATCAAGCTAACTTACGTAAGAAAGCTATACAAATAAATTGAAGCATAAACAATGTTAAATTACATGATTTACTGCTTTGTCTACCCAAATAAAGAATGCAATCTAGATTAGTGATAACAAGGCACATACGCAGATTTGCGCTTGTACGTCCGTGTCCGTGAGATTTTACCAATAAAGGCGATTCTGTGTTGTATGGTGTTGGCTTCTGTTGGTCTTTAAGCGTTTAGGTTGTAAAGTAGCTTTGTGATTCTGATTGTTTTCTCACTTTTGGCATTTCTTCTTTCCTCTACACATTTTCTTCCTATTATTATTTGCCCTCAATCACGGTCACGCACACGCATGAATTTCGCACTAATCAATTTCTTACTATGTTTGAGCTACAATCCAACTTGTGCGTCTATTTGGCTTTTTGCCTTCAACTAACTGTTATGAATAGACTGATTGATACAAAAGAGTAGTTATTAGCATGTATGAAATGAATGATACTTTTAAACAGTGTTTGGTCATTGCAAATTGCAAATTAATTGTTGTTGATGAATAGAACTAGTGTAACTTGAGAGTTCTTTTGATAACCTTGTACTGCTACTGTTATGACTATGAATATAGGAATTCCTTTCATTTCCCATCTGTTCGAAAATCGCAAACTTTTGGAATTTTTTAAGATCTAAAAATAGAAAATGTAGTGCTGTAGTTGTGATATATGCATACACTTAAAGATGTTTCTTACAGTATGGATAGATGTTTGCTTTTTCTTCTAGACCATTACAAGCTGTAAATGTAGATGTTGAAAAGTCATGATATAAATGAGTGAATAATTTGTTTTGTTTTATGTTTAATTTATAAACTCACAATTAAAATTATTTAAAGCAAATGTGCATAGCTTGTTTGTACTAATGACTTATCAACGATAGTAAAAATTGTGTGATCTCTGAATGCGTGGGTTCTTAATTTACCCCAGGCCGTTAGTAAATCATCGTTAAATTCTTGATTGCATGTGGGCAGTAAGTCTATCGCTGCTAGAGACTAATGCTACGGCCATGTAATGATTAGATGTTTGATCAAAGCTATTAATGATTAAATTGAAATTGTGAAAAGAAAGTCTTATGATTTTAAGATTGTATTTGTCTTCTTGGTACTATCTATTTCTACCCGTATGCTCCTTGTACAGTACCGGCATCTTTCCAGTTTACTTCTACCAAATGCGTCTTTCTTATCCTCACCATCCCCAAGAGAGAGGGTTGCAGATGTATTTGAAACATGTTTTCATCCAACAAAAATGTACGCTAAAAGATGCACGATTATGGTAGTTTAGTAAGCATCATCATCCTTTTCGGCTTTTTCATACAGAAACGTTCCTTTCCCAGAGTTTACAATGCTCATGTGAAAGCAAGATTGTACGGGCCATGAGCACATGTCACATTTTCATGCGTTCTAGAATATTGTACGCCTCGCCAGAATGCTATAATAATGCACATGCTCCGAACGCTCATATATTATGGCCACATTATTGCCCGTAAATAACAAGTCAAATGATGTGATCCCAATAATTTTTCCCCTAAACTCCTCTTCCTTTCGTTTACTTTTACCCTCATTCGAGTTCATTTTCTTATCTCCCAAACGAATCAAGAAATAGTAGCAGGGACTCTGCTCTTCTGACTCTTTTATGCATACATCCACAAATGCAAATAGAATTGATAACAAATGAAGCAGAAAGCTAATATGGCAAAAAAACTGACAGCGATAAACATTATTTTCCGCCCAGCAACCAGCATACAACAATGCTAGAATATAGTATTTCAACATAATAATACCCTTTTATAGGAAACGGGAAATAGAGACCGGCACATTCGCGAGACTGTGACAGGCTTTTCGTTAAAAGAAGAGAAGAAAAAATCATGGGAATGGGAAACATTCCACCTTTACTACTAAGACAAGTTATTTTACCTCGTAGCGAATTTTTCCCTTGCTAAACGTATATTCCACGAGCCCGACTTTTGTGTTCTTGCTTGGGTGTAAAATTGCTCGATGATTTCATCATCGTATTATTAATTCTTTAGCTACCAACATCTTTCCACAACAGAAAGAATGAAAAATTACTTTCATACTTTCCATTTTTTAATAAAAACTCGAGCAGGTTAGATTATTTAGGCATTAAAAACTGTATGATTTTTTGGGCAACAAAAGAACGCTATGGTCCAGTTTACATGGGAGCTTTGCTGGCTTGTTGAACAAAAGGGTTTAGAGACATTTGGCTGGTATGAGTGGAGCATTCCCCAAAAAAATTACGGAAATGAAACGGGCGCTCTGGACTTGGACCAGTAGAACACGGCACAAAATTTTTTGCAGAGTAAGTATTTTCTAGTTCTTATTGTTGCATTGGACTTTGACGTTACATGGCGATCAACGACATGGTCTTTTTCTTGTAGCTACCCACAGGTCCCCCAAGAAAAGATTCATCCCATCTGTATAGCATCCCCGTATAATAAAATGGTCCTAATACGAATGCCTTTTTATGACCATATTTGTACCTTTTTTCTCTTTGTTTGTTGCTGAATATGATGATCATGACGAAGTGGATTTGAACATTGGAAAGGAACTTTATACACATAAGGCAAGAGGGTAAACTAAAGTAAAAGTAAAGAACGCAACGCACGACGGAACGGATGGGTGAGTAGTAGGTATGTACTTTACTATGTTACATACATTCATAGTAACTTTTTTTTCTTTCTACTTCTGCACGGAGACGGATATTGTTTGGTCAGGTAGCCAAAAGAATTATAATATACCGACCACATTTTACCTCTCTTCTCTGAAACAAGTTAAGAGTTAGGACTGGGACCTATACCAGAGAGGCAGAGGCCAAGTCTGTGAGAGTGAGTGAAATAGAAATAGTGTGAAGGAATGTACGCTTTGTTAATACTCTCCTTTTTTGTAACAATGTCCAACTTACATTTATTCCAAATGGAAAGAAAAAAGCATTATGATGACTCTGAGTGAGTAAGCATATTATAAATAGTGAAGACCAGTACAAAAAAAAATTGTGTACATTATATCAAGGATATTTGGAGCGTTCTGTCTTTATACACACATTTAAGTTCTTTTTTGTGGTGACTATAAAAACTCTTAATAAGCTTTACGTGAAGATACACAACTCTCTGGAGGAGGTCCTCCTGTCTCTTTTCTTGCAACCAAAAAAGAATGAAAGTGTATTATAAAACAAGTTACATATGCACGACACGGCTCTTGCTTAAACTCCATAAAAAAGTCAAAGAGATTTTTTAAGTTTAATGCATGTACAGAAAAGGAGAGAGAACTTTGACTGAAGAAGGTTTTACATTTACTAATACAATTTTTTGAATGCAGAAAAAACACGGCGATCATGATGATGATGATTATAACTATACGAGCAACGAACTATGTAAACGGACAAGATTCTTTTTTGGCATAATAGATGAATACTATGCGTACGTACTTATGTACAAAGTAGTAGTATTGCATTGGAAAGATTAAGGTATGCCTAAAAAAGTCTCTCAAGTAGTGTCAGTGTGGATTTTTTATGTGTATTAAAGAATTGAATTGTTCATCATCATCAGCAAAAATTCTCTTATTCATACGAAACGATACGATGACTCTTCTCTCTCTCTCTCTCTTTGTAAAAGCTCTCGTCTAAAGTGTCAAGTCAGTTCAGTTGAGCAGTTTGCCAGAAGCAACTTGATGAAACGAAGAACATCATCAACACCGCTTCGCACAGGAATCAAGACAAAACAATAAAACTATTTGTTGAAAATATTTCTGGAAGCAAGTTTCTGCACTTTTTTCGCATGCAATTTTTAATTAAAGTTGAAAGACTACATTTTTGTTGGATAAAAAGTACTGCTCTAGTTCAAAGCATTTTCCCCCCGAGTGTTGCTAAATTAAGCAGACCACCGAAACCAAAACCACATAATTTTGAAGCCGCAGCGAAAATTTACTAGTATTAGTGAATTTCTGGAGAACTACAAAATAGAAAGTGGTGATAATGACAGCTGACACAGTCTGTTTTGGAGGAAAGTCATTGTACTGTCATTAGTTAGTGTGGATAGCTGCGAGTGGGAAAGTGTATGAAGGAATGTTCCATTTTGCTTAAATGTTTACATGATAGCGATTATTAGAGTTGAACGGTTATTTAAAAACTTTATTTGTTTAGGCAGGTTGGCTGCCTTGTATAGTAAACATTTAAATGTGATAAATTCTTAC
>JAANSQ010003230.1:0-10435 GCA_036850885.1 Lepidocyrtinus dapeste
AGGATCAACAGGTACTGGAGGCACAAAGCCAGGAAGTCCAGGATCAAGTGGTACAGGAGGCACAAAGCCTGGAAGTGGTAACGCCAAATTTATTAATTATCATAATACTAATATAATCTTCATTAGTAAATATTATTATTTAATTTTAATTATTGTGTTTCAAATTTTTGTGAATTTTGGTCTGCGATGAAATATTCTATCAGGTTGTCAAAAAATTTCTTTTAAGGTATTACACAGTGTAAATTTTTGAACTCGTTAGGGTCTTCCACTCCAGGTCAGAGTCCGTCTGAATCGTCAGGAAATAGTGGTGTAGGTACGACAAAGAAGCCTTTCACTGGTTCTTCTGGTACAGGAGGGTCGCCTTCGTCTTCAGGAAACAATCCAGGGGGAGCTCCAAATGGTAGTGGCAAAAATTGTACATGTGTTTAGTAAAGCCGAGTAAATACTCTGTATTTCTTGTGTACCTTGTTTGATAAACAGCGAAATATTTGTATCCTTTACAATCTGTCAGATTTATTAAAGATCGTTAATGATTTAACGTATTGGGGTAAAATTACCTTCTACTTGCTTTCTCTGTCGCATAAATACATATGAAACTCAGTGCATAATACTAAATAGATAGCGGGAAAACTAATTAGCCTGAATTTATGAAAATTTAGCATGTGAAAAAAAGAAACTTGGTGTTGACTCTCTAAACGCCCCAATCACAAAGTCAATGCAGAATTAGAAAATAGTATTTCCCGGACTGATCCTCATGGTAGCATTGAAATTTCACTCGTAATACATGTTGCACAAAGGATTTAAACTGGCGGTACATTCCGATTCCGACAGCTTTTGATGTATAAAGTTCATAAATGAACGTAAATATTTTTTGCTCGAGCTCCATGTGTTAAAGTGTAAAATAGAATTCAGAATTCAAAGCATTATTGACAGCAGGAGGACTATTTATTTTATTCTAGAAGAATAGTGTATGAAATTCATATTATTAAACATTTTAACTAAAAAATAACTATCAAAATATTTGACCATTTCAGGCAATATTAAGCTACGAAAAAAAATTTTTAACATAGGTAATAGCACAGTTTCCAATGTAATGTTAAAGGTCGCTATTTGTTTGGAACGGGTATTGTCTAGGGACGATTCACAAATTATGTCGCGTAACGCAACATAACAAGGATAGGAAAAAATCCTATACCCGCAATGAATAAGTAATGTAAAGGTAATGTAATGCTTAATGTAATTTGTGAATCGTCCCCTACCTACAGCGTACAATAGTGGAATGTCCCTTCTGAAGTTAATGAAGTTATACATATATATGCATGCAAACCAAAAATACAATAAAAAACAGTTTTGCTGTACATATCTAAGCGTAATGGGTATTGGGTACTCCAACCTGAGAATAAAAATTTTTTAAGGCAAGGAAGAAATGCTGTTATCGATTTTTTCGTTCATCTCTTCGGCCTTACTCCAGAAAAATGTTTTGCTTTCTCTCTTCGGCAAAAATCTGCGAAGGGATGTAGCGAAAGATACGGAAAAGATGAACTCTTTCTCAGCACTAACCTAGAGAAAGATATGTCAAGGCAATGTTTTGCTCCAGTAGATATCCAGTTTGCTTCCTGTTACATATGAAGATGAATAATGTATGTATGTGTAGCATATAACTGCAAACAATTTCGCTCGCGTAAAGCCGAATTGGATACGCAAGTAAACTTAGGTAGGCGTAGGCGTTGTTCTGGGTTTCCTACTTTCACTCAAGTCTCCAGTGAAAGCTGACCTAGATACAAGTGTTGCACTGTTGTCCATCATCTCATCACAGTCTATCGCGGAGATGCAAGTTGGCGACGAATGAAAAAGTCAAGCCTGTTAGATTTTAAGAAATAATTTCATTTTCAATTGAGTTTGATTTAGTAAAGGGTACAGGTAGCAAATACAAAACAATTTTCGGATTTTGTAATGACTTGAAGCTGTCCTTGGTATGGCTCGGGGAAAGTTTAAAAGTTGTAGATGTAAAAGTTAGTCAACAAGTGCAATATTTTGGAGGGGAACAATGTCGGATGGACATTCAATAGGGGAGTCGTCGATAGACGAGTGTCCGGTTTATTTCCACATATTTACGAGAGACTCTCTGAAAGCAATTAAACAGAGGCAGGTGGAAGAGGAAATCAAGAAGAAAGAGGAGGAAGCTAAGAAAAGCAAAGAGGTCAGTCAAAATATTCACATTTTATCTAATGTTTCTTTTATCGATGATAGTTTCAAAGTTTTAGAGCCTTTATAAAGTCCGGAAATATTTCCAAAATACAATCTAAATGAAAATTGAGAAAACTGAAATAAAACTTAAATTAAATACCTTTAGTGTACAATATCTCCCAAAAATGTTTTAAAAGTAACATTAAAAAAATAAATTGCACCTAAATTTTGTGTGTTCGCTGCAAAAGTATAGTATCTGTGTTAGCGTTTTTATGTGTTGTTAATTATGTGCGTAATCATACATTTAAAAATGTATGAATAGAGTAAACTATTTTGTGTAATTATGATGGCTTCTCTGTCTTTTTATGTGTGGCTTCCTGTATCTGCTTATCTTCTTGAACGTTGTACACTACATCTGCTAAGTCTGTCTGGTGCTGTGATAAGCCAGACATGAGTGTTCCTCCTGTCATCGGGCTTACCCACTATCCTATTTCTATATTTCTGAGATACTTTGCAAAACGGAAAATCCAAAAAATTCCACAATTCATTTCCTTTCTCAGAGAGTCTACAGACTTTTTCCTTTGTTGCTGAGTCTGCTAAGGATGGTGTAAGGAAGGTTACCCGGATGAACTAAGTAAGACTCTGACAAAACTTAAGAGCAGCATAAATTGGTGGAATGACTTGAGAAAATTATTTATCTAGTCCTGGAAAGCCTGTTCCAATTTGCATGAGCAAGAGTTTTCCCCTTAGCAACTAATCCTCTAGTCGTTTATTTATTAATTCGGCAACGGCAGTGATGTTGGTTCAAGAAACTAATTACTACGTTTTGGGGTTTTGGGTTTGGGGTTAATTAGTAGTTAGGAATTTACTTAATTTGTAAATTAGTAAATAAAAGTTTGCGAGTCATAATTATTTTTAGAAACTTTCGTGGAATGAAAAGTTTTTTGCCTCGCCCTGAATTTTCCAATGTAGAGTTAAGCCCTATCTCATTTCCTTGGCTTCGGTAGCTATTTCCCGTTAAATTAATCTTAATTTTTAAACACTCATTAGTCATGAAGAACATCTGGGGGCGTAAGCGGTTATAACAGTGATGAAAAACTAACCGAAAGTGCCATTTTACTTACCAAAACTACCATAAAATTGAGTATAGAAAATATAGACAAGATAAAAACTGACAAGAGCGCATGCATTCCTGGGAAAAATAATCACAATTTTATAACATCACAAGCTTAAGATTGTAATTAACCAAACCTCAATGGAAGCAGAGTGGACGGGATAATATTCATGAGAAGGGAACGTAGTGAAATAATTTTTTCTCTCTGAAATTCTAAGAAACATTATGAAGACGACGATGAAGATGATGGTCCCCATCACGACGAAAAATTGGAGCAGGGTATGCCACTACCTATTCGTCTGTCTGCTGCGTTCACGCCGGAAATGGCTAACATACCGTTGGAAGACTTTGACCCTTTCTATCGCACTACACCTGTATGAACATTCATATAATATCTGCGCATTTGCTTACGTTTCAATTTCTCTTTTGTATGATGAGAATCCATTGGTTTCTAGACCTTTGTCATTGTTACAAAGAAGCAAGACATTTTCCGGTTTAGCGCTACGGACGCTGTTTGGCTATTGAGTCCTTTTAATCCGGTACTACTTATTATCCAAACCTTAACCTTTCTTTTTTCTCTAAAATTGTGAAAATTGATTTCGACGAAAGTCCTAAAGTCTTCTCAACATTTCCTTAGGTTCGTAGATCCGCTCTGGCCATACTCACACATCCAATGTTCAGCTTGTTTATCATCACAACTATCCTTTCCAATTGTTAGTGGCGGAATGAATTCCAAATTCCAACTTAATTGTTATTTGGAGAAATTACTTAATTTTTTAATGTCTTCTTTAGGCTATGTCATGATCATTTCGCCGTCGCCCTCAACTGAAGCCAGCGAGTAAGTTCAATCTTATAAAAATAATTACCAAAAGCTAAAATTTATTAAGTATAGTCTAATCTGTCCGGAGTTAACTGGTAAGAAACATTGGAGGGAAGATGTTTTTCAACCAAGTTTTATTAAATTTTAAACATGATTTTTAGCCTAGGGTGAAGTTGTAGTTGAGTATGTTGCAGTTATAGTCTGAAGCGATCTCTTATGGAACGCTGCTGCTGCTAGACTCATTAACTAGGCAGTAAATGTATTGTACTACTGACAGTATAATATTATGTTTATTTTTTTGTAGAGTTGTCTTTACAGCAATATACACGTTCGAATCGGCTGTTAAGGTGATGGCTCGAGGTAAATTGAATGAATTGTTTACTCAAAATAGATTTATTTACTTTTGATTTGGCGGGATTTTTGAATTTTTGAAACATATGGACAAACGCAAAATATTTGAATTTGTGACCAAGGAGAGAGTTTATCTTTCCGTACTAAAGAACTTTACAAAAATTTACATTGAGAACTTCAACTTACTCATGACTACAAGCTTTTCTCAATTAAATTCTCTGAAAAATAAGTTCGGTCTGGATTAATAAGTTTTTGTATTCAACAAACTAGAATTATTATCTAGAACTTAATAGATTTCCTGCATGGGGAATAGATTTTGAGAATTTCACATTAGAATTGTTAGTCGCTATCGTGTTCACTACAAACAATTTGGTGAAAGCGTTTAACGGTTGTATTTTTCATGGTTTACAGGTTTTATACTGGAGAAGTTTACTTACCTTAGAGACGCCTGGAATTGGCTTGATTTCGTAGTTATCTCTCTAGCGTGAGTTTATATAATTAGTAAATAGTTTAGATTAAATAGAACGTAGTATCAAGTAGTTTAGCGTTTTTTGGAAAACCAGACATGAGAAAAACTTGACTACCTATAATTTTTCTCGAAGTTATTTTTGTGCTCTTGTGCCCTACTTAAATCAAATGTAAACAGAAATTTATTTCCAGGCAAGGTCTTAAATTAAGACTCTTAATAAAGTAGCAAGGATTTAAACGTATGTTCTTCTAAAAATGGGTTCAATTCTGGGTTTAGCTATGTCACCATGGGTATAGACCTTGGAAACCTAGCGGCTTTGCGGACTTGTCGTGTATTTCGAGCCTTGAAAACAGTTGCAATTGTTCCAGGTGCGAGAAAACGTTCTAGAAGTATTTTAATTTCCATAAAATCTCTTATAACTTAAGGAAATGTGTCATAAACCACAGGCTTGAAAACTATCGTGGGTGCTGTCATCGAATCCGTCAAGAATCTTCGGGATGTAATCATTCTCACCATGTTTGCACTGTAAGTACTTAGCGATTTGGGATATTGTAATTTTCATTAATGGATTTATTTAAATTCATGAATTTTTAAATTTTTATATATCTTCAGATCTATTTTTGGTCTGGTGGGGTTACAAATTTACATGGGCGTTTTGACCCAGAAGTGCGTCAGAGACTTTCCGGAAGATGGTTCAGAGGGTCGAGAACGCGATATAAATTGGCACACGTGGAACTTGAACTTGACAAACTGGTATCCATATCCTCCTCCAAAGGAATATGGGGCTGCGGACTATCCCCTCTGTGGGAATTCGTCAGGTGCTGGCACTTGTCCTGAGAACTACACTTGTCTCCAAGGTTATGGTCCGAACCCAAACTATGGCTATACTAGCTTCGACTCTTTTGGCTGGGCTTTTCTAAGCAGCTTCCGGTTAATGACGCAAGATTTCTGGGAAAGTTTATATCAACAAATTCTTCGATCGGCTGGTCCGTGGCATATGCTATTTTTCATAGTGATCATCTTCCTGGGCTCGTACTACCTGGTCAACTTGATCTTGGCTATTGTCGCCATGTCTTATGACGAGCTTCAGAAGAAAGCTGAAGAAGAGGCTATGGCTCAGGTCAGGTGTTATGAAAAATCTTTGAACGTTGTTAAATGTTTTATAAAATGTGGAGATAGACTTTATTTAATCTAGCAAATCAACCGAATAATTTAATATGACAGAGTAAAACTGAGAGAGAGAGAGATGTTTCTCCTTCAAATATATAGCTTCTTAACTTCTAAAAAACTCAGCTAGTAGGATATGTATACTCACGAAAAATGTACCTTTCTGTATGCATGCGTAAATATTAAAAAAAGGTGACCCGGTGCGCTTCGCTCGCTCGCACATGTTCCTGTGACATGTGACCAAGGCTCGTCTGCNTCCATGTCACAGGATGGTTGTCACTGACCCACATGTGCCTGTGACATGTGACCAAGGCTCGTCTGCGTTTTCCATGTCACAGGATGGTTGTCACTGACCCACATGTGCCTGTGACATGTGACCAAGGCTCGTCTGCGTTTTCCATGTCACAGGATGGTTGTCACTGACCCACATGTGCCTGTGACATGTGACCAAGGCTCGTCTGCGTTTTCCATGTCACAGGATGCTTGACACTGTCACACATGTGACCTGTGTCTAATTGATACCGAAGGTTACAACCAAGATAACAAAGACAATTATATATATAGATGAGTCATGAGTGCAAAGAGCTCCTCATGTCCTAATCCTAAGAAAAGGGTTCATTCATCATAACCCAACGGACAAACATTTTTACCTAAAAATACTGTCATTTGAAAAATAATGAGAGTTCACGTGAATTCTGTGAAAACTTTATGAGTCAACCCACGCCATCGCATTACGCATTTATTGGGAGTGGGTTGACTGTACACAACACAACACTTAAATTTAAAAAATACTTTGAATAAATAGATGAATATAGATTGTAAAGATAGTTTTCTATTCATCACATCAGGCCGCTGAAGAAGATGCTATGCGAGAAGAAGAAGAGGCTCGTAATGCTAAAATGGAAGCACGTGAAGCTGCCGCTGAGCACGCAGCAGAAGTGGCTGCCGCCGCTGCAAGTGGTCCTAGGAGGAGTCCTTCACAGATCTCCAATAGAAGCTTCGAAACATGGGGTGAAGACCATGGCGCAGATGACCATGGACACTGCACTGGCTCCCAAAGCAAACTAAGTCATCATGGGGGTATGCCCAGGAGGAAGATTGATGTAAGTAGGGAGGGCCAATATGAAAAGCTCCGGATTCAAAATATTTTATCCATAAAAATTTCAACATTCAGGCAAGCGTCAGCCTTCCCGGAAGCCCGTATAATAATCGCCGCCCTAGCAACCAACACGGTCGGGATAAACTCATGGTTCTATCAACCTACATGGTTACCGGATCATTTTACCTAAAGATACACTTCCTGTTTCCATGGCAATAATTATTATTTTTTCTAACAGGACGCTCAGGAACATCTTCCTTATGCCGATGACTCCACGGCGGCTACTCCCCTCTCTGAAGAAAATGGCGCCATTATTCTCCCTTTCTGTATTGGACTACGTCAAGCCCCACCTTTAGGTAATCCTAATTTAAAATTTATTAGTGAATTATTTTATATAAAATTAAGCCATTTATAATTTTTAAAGCTCATGCATCACGCCAATCCTCCTACAACTCACATGCCTCCCGCTTATCCTACAACTCCCATGACTTTCTCGCCATGTGCCGCGGAGCCGCTGGAGGGACCCATTCACACCCCATCACCAAAGAAAGTCAATTGATTCAACGCGCCATGCACATGTACAACGACAACGACAAAAGCTGTCACAACCACAAGCACTGTCTTGACGGAGTAAGAGATAGTGGTAGTCTCTTCCTCTTTTCATTCTCTTGGCATGTTCCAACGTGTCCTCTCCTTCGGAGGATCGCACGGCTACTAGAAATTACTTTGCTCTAGATTTTTTCATAAAGGTATAATTCTAAATTTAATTAATTACTCTGAAAAGAAACAAGTTTGACTTGCGTGTGAGATCGTGTGTACCGTAAATATGTTTTGTGATTTCCCAAATTTTCTCCTAATGTGGTATCCTTTGTCTGAATTGGGAACAGTTAATTGCCGACTCAGTTTTAAAAGAAATATACCTTTTGAAACCAGTAGTGATTTTTCTAGAAATTCAATAATTATTTAGAGTTTTAGAGGAGAACCCCGCTTGTTTTGAAAGCTCATGTAGCCCCAGCTTTTGTATTTGAACTAGTCGAAACAAAAAGTAATTGTCATGTTTTCACTGGAAAGGAACATTTCGAATGTGTTGACGAAATGGGAAAAGTAAAGTGTCCGTTGGAGCGGGAGGGAATGTATTCCAGCCACCAGATGCATCACATGGCTGGAAATATGGGCGTTGACATGAAAGACGTGATTGTACTTAACGATATCATTGAACAAGCTGGAATGAGTCATGATGACTCGGGGGAGAGAATACCGTTTAAGGAATTGATTAAGCAGAAGATCACTGAAGGATGCTTCCGGTGTCTAGGTAATCAAGATTCAAGTTTTTTAAAAATTATTAAGGTTTTGGAGGAATTTTATTGGAAATTTTGTTCTTATTCTATTCTTTCGATTGGAAACATCTCATATTGCCCTAGATATTTTCTGTTTGTAAGTGATTTTTGCAAGAATTGAAACTGACGCTTTAATTTGTTTCTTAAAGATAAATTTGATTGATTTAGGTGGGACTGTGGATTTCCTTGGAGTCTATTCAAAAGAGTGGTGGCGTTTATTGTATTTGACGCCTTTACAGAGCTGGGCATTACCCTAGCAACGGTCGCATGTGTGGCGTTTATGGCGATGGATCATTACGGGCTGGAACAGAATTACACGATGAATGCGGTTTTGAAGGCGGGCAACATGGTAATAAAATATCTGTGGCTAAAAAATATCATGAAATGCTAACTGATTTTAAGCTGTTTTTTGAAGGTGTTTACCATAATTTTTACTCTGGAGTGTGTAATGAAAGGTAACGTAATTAGAAGTTCTTTTTCCTAGTAAACCAGGTTGAAGATGTTTAACCAAATTAAAATTTCTGTAGTGATTGCCATGTCACCAAAATATTTCTTCCGGATTGCATGGAACATCTTTGACTTCTTCATTGTGGCACTCTCACTGGTTGAGGTGGTCTTTGAAGATGCCAACCTGCCTGGAATCAGTGCGTTAAGGAGTTTCCGCTTGGTAAAGTGGAAGTTAGGGATGTAACTTTTCTTACAAAATAATTTAAATTGTAAAATGTTTATCAATTCCAGCTTCGAGTCTTTAAATTGGCAAAGTCGTGGCCATCTCTAAACATGATAATGAGCATCATGGGGAAAACTGTTGGAGCTCTAAGTAACCTGGTGTTTGTGCTGGTCATTATCATCTTCATCTTTGCGGTCATGGGGATGCAGTTGTTTGCCAAGAATTACATTGGTAAATCCAAAAACATTATTTATGTAATACAAATGGGATACCTTTGGAATTATTGGAGAAATTTTTTAAAATACTTGTTTCTCTAGACAAGACGTACCTTTTCCCTGGGGGAGAGTTACCACGTTGGAACTTTACAGACTTTGGCCATAGCTTCATGATCATCTTTAGAGTGCTCTGTGGAGAATGGATAGAGTCCATGTGGGACTGTATGCTGGTCACTGGAGGAGCTTGCGTACCATTTTTCCTAGCAACTGTATTAATTGGCAACTTGGTCATTTTGAACTTGTTCTTGGCCTTGTTGCTCAGCAGCTTTGGGGCAAGTAACCTCAGCCCACCGACAGATAATGAAGCTAATAAAATTGCGGAGGCATTCGATCGAATTGGGAGGTTCATTGGGTGGATCAAGTCTGGAATTAGATTTCTCATTAAGAAGGCTACAGACCTATTTATTCGTGCAAAAAATGAAATCGTCCCGAGATTAATGCCCCGAAGACGAGCGGCGGAAGAAGCTGCTGCTGCAAAGGCGGCTGAAGAAGCTGCGGCTGCTGCTGCCGCAGCGAGACTTAGCGCCATAAGGAAACGACCTAGACTCGCGGAGACCGCTAGGCTTGTAATGAACACCAAGAAGCTCATGGGTAATCTGCAACAATTGAAGGACCCTGAAGGGGTTGCAATAGATAAGGAGGATACGTTATCCATCAAATCGTACGGCTCTCACAAAACATACAAAAAAAGAAAAAGACCCCCAGTACCAGCTCCTCCTCCCCCGGATACTGATGTGGAGGCAGGTGACAGTGTTCCATTACACGAGCCTAGTGACTCTGATGAGGATGACTCGAATCGAAGAGATCTCTCTAAAGAAGACTTGGAGTGGATTGAGGATGAAGATGGCGAAGATAATGGGGAGTGCGAGCCGACTGTACATGCAACGAATAAAAATGACGACGAAGAATATCCTGCAGACTGGTAAAGATTAATTTAATTAATTTT
>JAANSQ010003231.1:0-10433 GCA_036850885.1 Lepidocyrtinus dapeste
AGGAAAATTACCGTGTCCAGCTTTACTCTTGAACTTGGTTTCATGTGATGCAAAAAAAAACGTCCCAAATACTTTTTTTTTAATTTTATTTCTGCCAATAAAAAGGATGATTGATTTCACTCTAGATCTAGGTATTCTTCTCGGCCAAACAAAAACTTTATACTTGAGTCGAAGATATCATGACACCTGAAAGTTTACCGTAATTGTTGGCTACATCATTGACATTGATTTTCAGGTATAAAAGTATCTTGATATCTACTCAAATTCCTTTGTTTAAAATCTCCATAAATAAGTAAGTAGGCAGATTGTAAAGTTACAGAAACATTAGGTTAGAGTATTTATTTTTGTAATGTTCAAACTGAAGAAACTGCCTAAATAAATCCTTCCTTTGTATTTGATCTAGATAGTTCTCGCTCGAGGAAAAACTTCATCACGCACTATTAAATTTATTGCACAGGTGATTGATTTTCCCTAGAGTGACAATAAGCAGAAGATAAAGTTTCGAAGTTTCCGCAGAAAAACTTTTACACCTAAATTTACGCATATATTATTTTTTTGCAGAATATTCTTCTTGCAAAATGACAGTACTTGTACTAGACTTTGTTGTTTTCCTAGTTTAGCCCTTAAAGTGCGTGACAGTATTTTCCTCAAGGGATGACGTAGAGCACTAAATAATTGATTTGTTTCAGATAATTCTCATACACGCTACGCAATGCATGTTATGCATGTGCTTAAATGGAACTTTTAAATTAGCTTTGATGATGATGCATGCATGACTAATGCCTCCGACCTACGATGACAAAACAAAGTAAACGGATCCTTGAAGATTGTGAATTGAATTGGTGGTGCTTACTTGGAGGGAGTTGATTTACTCATGAGTAATTGAAATGACTGAAATCTCAGATATTTTTTTTGGTACCCATAACATGTGGTTGATGTTCAAGTTGATTGTCGAGTATTTGAAGGGTAATTATTGTAGGGGAGTTTTTTCCTTAATTTTTTGCAAGTATAAAAAATACTCCCTACTTTTATGGTAGTCCTTATTTTGTCAGAATGGTAGTTTTCAGGCAAATCTGAAGAAATCGGGAAGACATGGCATGGGTAATCAACCCTATCCGTTGATGGCATGATGTAGCATAAAAATGAAGTCATAAAATGAGCATAATCATTTCCACGTACATACATATTCCGATGTCGTCATCCTTTTGCTTTGAGTAAATGAATTGAACCGTAAAAACTGTCGTTTCAAGTACAAGCAGAATTTTTACGATAGTGAGCATTTTTCCTGACAAAACTTAGATTACTTGTGCATACCATTCACAAATTGGACTGCAAAATTAAACCTTTCAGGCAAAATACTTTATGAATAAAATAATCCCCATAAAAATTAAGCGCGTTTTGGAAAAAATATTAGAGTAACAAGGATGGTCACATTCATGCTGGCTGGCAGTTATAGAGGTTTTAAAGTGACGTACATGCAAGTATTTTTAAGGATTTAAAATTTTCTCTTAGTTTTCGTTTAAACCATTTGACAGTGTCAGCCTCAGCTTTCATAAATGAATTATCGCTGCAAAAGTTTATTTGCTTTCTAGAGATGATATGTCATGACATGAACGTGACAAGAATGATGTTTACAGTTGATTCGAGTTACAGCATCATGTAAATTGCTATTTATTATTGAGTAGCATGCTTATTATAAGCAGTATTTATGACTAGTAACACCAGTAGCAAAATGTCAAACGTTTTAATAGAAATATAACTTATCTACAGAAGATTAATTACTGCCTATTAATCTCAGCCTTTGTTGTAACCTTTAAATTGCAAGGCACGTAGCAATGAGACTTTCCCTCCAAAATAGGGCGTTTAGAAAATACCTTTGTTTGCCTCCCTCCCGTGTCATCTTCCTTATTCTATTATTACTCTTTCCTCAGCTTCATGTACACTTTAGATAAGTAAGTTGAGAATCAAGAATGCATCTTTACCCTCCATCTCCATTCGTACATCACAGTTCCTGAAATGGATTTTAAAAAGGTGGTCGTGGGAAACCAAAGCCTAGCAGTTTCATTGTTATCAGTTGTAGTATTGCTACTTTTACAACAATCAAATGGATATTTGGACGTAAATCGTAAGTTTTGTAGGCAATTATCTTTATTATTTTACAGTTATCATGTCTAAAATAAGTGTTTGGGCTACTTTATTGTTTTCAGAGTATTGTAAAGCGTTCGATGTAAATTTCAAGCCTATAATTTGCATAATAAAGAATGGTACAGGAGGTAACCACCCTCCTCCAAATTACAACCCTTCTCATCCACCATCACGGCCACCACCCACTCAATTTCCAATTTTATACCCTCATCCCCCGTCACCACCACCACCTACTCAATATCCAATTTTATATCCTCCTTCGCCAGACTACACCGAAGATGATGAGGATGACGAGTGTTCCTGTGAAATTAATTGCTTTCCTCGAATAATCCATCAGCGAACGTACCTCGTAAACGTTTTGCAGGCAAATATACGAAAGAAAAGGACCCCATCTACTAGTTACCGTTGCAAATCATGCGGAACGGAATGTGATGTGTCCACTTCTCGACCAGCTACGTGTAATTGTGCAATACCAGCGTCAAAATCAGAATGCACTTGCACAGCCACCTGCGCCGCGTTCCGTTATGCCCATCCTTATTACTTCCAGAACCGTGAAGACGATGACGCGCAGTGTATCCTGTCCGTCACCGCTTTAGAAGATTGGCGACTTGGAGAGGAAAGACCACCATATGTTTGCGAATGTCGGAGAAGCAAAGAAGCAGAGAATACATCGAGACCAGAGTTTATCTGCATTTGTCAGCGAATTACTAGGGATGATTGACATAATGTGGGTCACACCTGCTCGAAAGTGTTCATTGTTGATTTTTGTTAGTAAAATAAAAATGTTTCTTTTACACGTGTCATGCGATAACCGTTTCAATTTTTTACATGTAAAAATCCCTAAATTTTAGCTTCCTCCTTGATTTACAGCAGCATTAAGTGATTCAGCCAGTTTATCTGCATTTGTCAGCGAATTACTAGGGATGATTGAGAGAATCTGGGTCACACCTGCTCGAAAGTGTTCTTTGTTGATTTTTATTAGTAAAATAAAAACGTTTCTTTTACACGTGTCATGTGATAACCGTTTCAATTTTTTCCATGTGAAAATTCCTACTTTTTAGCTTCCTCCTTGATTTACAGCAGCATTAAGTGATTCAGCCTCTTCAAGGTACAGTTTGATTTGATCTGTAATATAGGCACAATTGTTTTGTTTAGTCTCAAGTTGCCCCATTAAGAAATATTTTTATGTTATTCCTAATTTTTATAATCTTACCTTGATAATGGTTATATCCGGGTAAAATGGCATCAGCAATTTTGACCATGTACTTTACATGAAATAAAAACCTTGAAATTAAGTCCTTCCTGTGTTCATCGGTAATACCCAAGTTTTCTGATTTCTCACAGTCACCTTCACTCGTCACTAGTTTCTCGTAAAATAATTCCACCATCCTCGTAGAAATTTCGAAGAGAAGGTAGTGATTAGAATGTAGTTCCTTTCCAAAATAATTTTTAAATAGAGAGTGTAACTCCTCTTGTTCTTCAATCCAGTCCAGTTGCTTTCCTCTAATCCTATCAATTTTATCTTGCACTTTTGTAGTGAAATAGACTACTTTTCCTACGCCACATTTGTACCCGCATTCAGAAGCACTGTTTAGATTTCCTCCTTGCATGTTGTCATTTTTTGAGAGTTCTTTGTGACTTGAATTATTAGTACAAATCCACTGACACTCCTCGTCTGAAGGGTCAGTCGGGACTAGATACCCTTTTTCACATCTGAAACATTGTATGGAGGACATAAATGTACCCAACTCAGTAGGATCCATACATCTCCTACATTTACAGATGAAATGTCCCACGGACTCCATACAAAGTTGACGTTTCAAAGTTCCATAAAATATATTCCTTGTGCTGTAAGGTATCGTGACTAACTCTCCTTTTTTGATGGGAACAGCAGAGTAAATTTGAATCTCTGGAGGGGACTTAAAAGAAGATAAGGGTTTTCTTTGAACCACCACTCCATTCTTTCGCCTACGTCGTCTTCTACTGGAGCTTCTTTTTTCTTCTGTAACTTCCGGGATTTGTATCGTCCAGGAACAGTTAGGAGCGCAGGAGTGGGCAAACAAGCTGGCAGTTCTGAACATGCATCGCGCTATCCTAAAATTAAAAAATATATTCCTTTATTCATAAGTCATAACCCAAACTAGTACTAAATGTATTTTGCAATTNTTTCTCACCTTTTGTTTTCATTGTTGTTTGCGCAGAATGAATTGACATTCATCGTCCCTATAATACGTTTTAGGGCGACCTTATCAGTGCAAAAAGGCAGGTTGCACTTCTTCCTTGAGTTTCTCTTTTTCGATGAGTTCTGTCTCTTCTCTTCCAGCCCTTTCGTGAAGTATTCCAAGTTTTCGAGGACTATTTCATCAGCTCTTACACAGTTCGCCTTTCCATCTCGAATTTCCGTGTGGTGCTCTAACTTCTCTAGAAATCCTTCCCATGTTTTATTCTCCATCCTTTTGAATCATAAGGAGGAGTCGAAGCAATATCACAGATTTGTACATGAGCCATGTGTGAGGCGGTGGATATATTGTTTGGTCGTTGTATAGAAAGGTGAAAAACTTGCATTCCAAGTTAGAATGAACAGGAGCCTGCCGAGAAAAAATAAGCCGTTTTTTTTAGCTGACATGAAATGCATTTCTAGCGAAAGTAAAATTACTCACATTTTCACAATTCACGTCACAAACCGGCCATCCACATTTCGAACAGTAATACAATGAGAAACTCGCTTGAGAAGAAAGACGATCTGCTACTGCCTCCGTCGCACTGATCACACTCTTCATCTTCAGACAAGGGGAATTTATCAATGGTTTGGTCTTGGCACGTGTACTCCTCATTTGGAAAAAGCTGTTTGCAACAAGCCAAACAAAATAGGAAGACTAAGTTGTTCTCCAAATCCTTGTCATCTACCGGGCCAAACACTACAGGAGATTCACAGAGTATCAGTGTTTTCTCATCAATATCCTCCTTCGCGACAAGGTAACGACCAAAGTCATTTGACGAGTGAACATCAAAGTAAAACGAATTACACTCTTCATTTCTCACCAAATGAGTTTGGAAAGATGAGGAAGGGTTCTCAGAACCACTCATTCTATTAAAAGTATATTCAAAATTTTAATAAAAAATTGGGGAAATCAGATAAACAGGAAACCAAACGGATGAGCTACATTGATAAACTGAGGAGAAAGATCTCTTTTTTCTGGGATTTTGCTAGAGTTCAAAATAAACTTAATAAAGACGTTTTTTCAGTACATCTCATCGCATTAATTGCTCAAGCTCAACTTTAAACAACGTCACATACACATGGATACTTCCGTTTACACATTCTTTTCAAAGTGCAGACAGCCCATGCAACCACACAAGTTTAGGAATGTATGCTAAAATCCAATGCTGGTGGCGGCTTGTCGGGTTCGGGCAAATATTCTGAAAGCGTTCAAAACTTGCAGAGTATTACACAGTTTCATTTGATGGACTACATGGCATTCCCAAATGGATCACTTGAAAAGTTCCAAAGCCTCATTTATTCAAGCAACAAGACAACTGCAGCATAAGAAACGGATAGAGTTTTGCGACATTTGTTATTCTATTTTGCAAACTTTCAGAGATCCAAAGATTTTAGTTTAGTTCGAGTTTCCTCTGTCTAAATGGGAGTTACTAATGAAAAGGATGGGAAAGGTTGCATACATTTTTATACCTTTATTTTCGTGATGATAAACAGGATACGATGATACGAAGCTGAGCTTAACGTATAAAGATTTTTAGCTGACTTGAATGGATACGGAAGATGCTTGAGTTTCTCCATGCCTGCTTAAATTTGAGAGATATTTCGGGTGGATTGAAGAAGATACGTACATACAATTTAATTTATTTTTAAAGCTTCATCGTTCCTCATTTTTATAATCTTGTCTAGATGTAGATATCCTTTTGGGAATTAATTTCCCGTTGTCACTTTGAAGAAATGAAATGCTTGCAAACTTGAGTTATGCAAGTGATGTTTATATACTTATGCTTCCTCAGGAGACTCCATGCTTCCTCAGACTAGTACAGGATTTGTGATAAAAATCACGAGTTTGAATGATCGTATCTTACAGTCAACGAGGCATTCATGTGCCGACTGGTAATTGGCTAAACGATATATGTGCACATCTGTAGAATTTATATACTCTATCCAACATCATAAATTCTAATACTGGCTTAAATCAATTAATAACTTCAAAAGTAGTTGAATTCGAATACATTTTTAATCCACATTACATTTTCGTAGCCAACATCCTCCTAAAATATGTCATCGCCTAAAAGCCATTTACATTTCAACGACCGCGAAACGCAGAATTTTTAATGAAAATAGATTTATTATTTTCTATGCACGAAAAGATTTAAGTTTTGGAATGAAATGAGTAACGGCTTGTTCAAATTCTGAGATTTTTATGTAATAATGATTTCTCTATGACGCGGATGTATAAATACATCTGGAAATTATTAAATGCCGACTTTTTGTTGACGTAATTTTTTCGCAGACTATATTTCTAATCGTACAAAACACTTCATTTTAGACACATTAAATTATTTATAGTACTACATTTTGGAGACTGATATGTGTATTAATGATAGCCTTTCCTTGTAAGTGGGATTTTCATTTGGGAGTCAACATAAGAGCCAGGGATTCTCTCTGGAACAAATTTCGGGGCAATGTGCTCCATAGATTCGTGCACCCTCCTACAATATTTCTCAATCCAGTATACTTCCGCTTGAGCAGCTTGCCTCAGAAGGAATCCATCGTAGCCTCGGACTTCCCCCGTTTTTGGGTTGTAGAACCCATCACCAGTGTCATACATCCCTGGTGGGACATTTGGAGGAGGACAGTTGTCACTAAAAGAAATTAGCTGATTGAAATTGAAATCCTGCTGAGGCGGACCAAAATAAATACGGTCACTTGAAAATTTCAAGTTTACCTGAACAGCGTCATTCCGGCTGGTCGGATGCCATAATATTTTTCGACTTTAAATCTACAATTGAATACGAGGAGGAAGTATGTTAAGAAACATTTTCTAGCCGTATGGTCTCCACAAATGAAGGACACTTTCTTGAACTGTATGATTGAATATTATTTTAATACCTTCGATCCGGTGGGTTGCAATATTTCCAGTCTGTACTATCGAATTTAAGTCCGTCACAAAATGTGATTTGGCCAGATCGATATCTACCTTTGCGCCAAGTTCCTTCAAATTTATCCCCTCGAGGGTATTTGACAATGCCCAGGTGATTTTTGTTCTCAAAGTGTCCATTCAAAAATTCACTTTCAATAATGGTGCCTAATGTAAAAATAAACAAATTCAGTCATTAAAGTGTAGACAGCAAAAATGATCACCGAATATTATGACTTTTGTTTGACCTGTAGGATGATCATATCGTCCTTTGAAAAACTGTCTACTCTTGAACTCTCCTATGAAGCGACTTCCCGTACACATTCTTTCCTCTTTGTAGTAATCATCCATTAGAGGTTGGAGCAACTGCTTTTTGTTCGAAAGATGTATGATTTCTGGCCCCTTCCTTCTATTATCTATATTAGGATCTGCGTGGTGAGCCTGTCTAATAGCGAAATCCTCGGAGGCTTGTCTTGATGGAGCTTCCTCAATTCGGAAACCCATACCTTCCACTTGCGGATAGAACTGTTTAAAGAGGAGAGCTGCCATTTCAGCCGGAACGAAGGTCATTTCAAGAGTTTGAACATATCGGCAGAATTTCTTGGTGGGAGTTCTTTTTCTTGATCGATGAAGATTAACTTGGCACTCTGCATCCACCATTTCATCTTTTTGCAAATGCATAAGAGAGAGATCCGCATAGACACTAACGCCTTTTTCGTAGGTCATGCGTATTTTGGATGGCTCTCCAGGAAGGATGTCAGACAAAGAAGAGTTATAAGAAGATATAGAATCGTCTGATTGAAGTCCATGCTTTTCCTTCCTACGCAACCTTTCGCGTTCTTTGGCTGTTAATGGTGGAGGGAATTTGGTTCCAGTTCGCTCAACATACGCTGCAAGATCTTCTTCGATGAGGTCTACTACAAACTCTGCAATTTCTTTTGCATCCTCTGGGGTCATGTCTTTAATATCCATGATGTTAATGGCGTTCTTGTTTTCTCCGCTGTGCTCCTCTATTTGATTTAAAATCAAAATATTCAATGAAGTACTCGCTATTTAAAGCTAAAAAAATAACGAGATTACTACTTCATTCACCTTCATTTTCTATAAAGTCATCCAAGTCACCGTAAGGCTTTTTCAGAAACTCTATAACATGCGAGGCCTCTGACGCCGCAGACACATCAGATTTCCGAGATCGTTCTGACTTGGTATCAACTTCCTTCTCAGTTTCGTATTCTTCTTCATCTTCTTCATAATCTAGAAATTCAGCTTCCTCTGCTTCATCATTTGCAAAAATTACCCCTTCTTCCTCATCCGTCTCCTCGTCCTTGGGTAAAAAGCTTCCTTCTTCTTCATCGGTAGTTACAAGCTGCTCCGCCTCTTCCTCCCCGGATACTGCGGACTCTTCAGGATTTACGTCAGACATTTTCTTTAGACCTTTTTCAACTCAAACACTTTTGCTGCTTACTAAATAGTCAGTATTAGAGAAAGTAAAATACGTGAGACGGCAAAAGCTTTGGGCACTGATGAATGGAGAAAAGGTTCGTAAATAATTCTCAAAAATAGACTCTTCAGGATTTACGTCAGACATTTTCTTTAGACCTTTTTCAACACAAACACTTTTGCTGCTTACTAAATAGTCAAGTAAAATACGTGAAACGGCAAAAGCTTTGGGCACTGATGAATGGAGAAAAGGTTCATAAATAATTCTCAAAAATGCTTGGAGGAATAAAAAATTTGAATGAGAGTAGTCATGTCAATGTTGGACCACAGATTACAGATCGCCATAAAAATATAGCTAGCTAGTATATATCTATCCTCTTTCCGTTTCAATTTGAGTAACTGTTTAATCCTTAGATATAATGAAAGATATCCTTTGATATCCTTAAGGGAGTGAAATAAGAATTGAAAAAATGGCTAGTAAAAAACAGACAAAAATGGCATTAATCAAGGCTCCCAGTGATGGGCTGGAAGTATCTAGTATCAACAGTGCAGACACACTTGAACCCTTCGCAATCTCCCAGAAAGTGTCTGAGAGTGAGTCCACCGATACTTTCGATTCTTTTGATGACGCAGAAAGCACTAGGATCCGAGCGGAAATACAAGACGAGCCTTCGTGGTCAGCCCTTACACCCAAGCAAAAGGCGCTTCAGATTATTAAGACAATTCTGAAGATCATAGCAGCATTGGGTATTTTATACTGCTTCTTTTGTTCGGTTATGCTACTTTCAGAAGGATTTCAAATTTTAGGAGGTACTTGAATTATCATCTCGCATTCTACATTGTAACGTGGGTCAAATTCAAGCGCTTTTAATTTATACTTCTTACGGCTTCCTCTAGGGCCCGAACCTCACAACATATTTGATAGGCCAACTTTACGAAATCCTGTGGTAGGGTTAATGTGTGGAATTACCTTGACCGTTATCGTACAAAGCTCAAGTACAACAACTGTTGCAATCGTGGGTTTGGTGTCGGGACAAAGTAATCCATCTTTTCGAATTGCCCCTAAAGCGTTTGGTCATTTGCTGCAAAAAGTGGAAGTGATTATTTTACCCATTTTATTTAGTTATCGATGTACGGACAGCGATTCCAATCGTGATGGGTAGATCACTAAACATATTTGCGCCTGTGCCTGCATTAAACATATTATTTTTATTCCAACGACTGGCAAAAAAGCCAACTGTCATAAATCTTCCCTCAGTCCGTTTGCCCCAAACTATTCTCCTTCCAAAAGTTTTCCTCTTATATCAGATTAAACCCTTACGGGAAATGCTGAAAGAAGGCAAAGATGTCTAAGGGCAAAAGGGATAAGCACATGGGCACAGGCGCAAAATATCTAAATATTTTCTGTTAAATCGGTGCCAACATTGGGACTTCACTGACGAACACGCTGCTGTCAATGATGCAAGCGGCAGATAGGAACAGTTTTCGGAGAGCTTTTGCCGCAGCTACAATTCACGACATGTTCAATTGGCTAACCACCTTAGTGCTACTGCCTGTGGAGAGCATCACAGGTTTTACAAAAATATTCCTTGCAATTTATGCAGAGATAAATATCAGTAAACTATTTAGGATCATTAAAGTAACCTCTTTAACTCTGATGTTTAGGGTATTTATACCACTTTTCTGGCTTCCTTGTCAATCGGATTG
>JAANSQ010003232.1:0-10433 GCA_036850885.1 Lepidocyrtinus dapeste
TTGTTCGCAGGTACACGTGTAAATTTCTCTAAAACATAACTTTTTCTAACTTTTTTTTTCGAATTCGCATTAGGCTCGTTGTCTCATCTAATTTGTAAGAAGATACGAATAAAAAATATTTTGAAGATGGTGCCAATGCCGATTCTCAAATGTATGGGAAATAAACGAAACCTATTTTTAATCGTTATTCCCATTGTCGTCGAATTTTCCATTCAAAACTTGTTCCCTTAAGACGAGTACATCGTCAATGTTTGAATAGTTTCTTTTCATACCGCGAGGCAAGGCCCGACAAGATGTCAGATTGAGACTGGTCAAAAATACACATGTTTTTAAGGCCTTCTTGATACTTTCAAGGGACACTGAGGAGCCACACAGGTCTAAAACTTTAACTGGCGGGTTTTCGGCATCACTATCTTTCTCTGCAAGAGCAGTTATTGCAAGATTAATTGCGTCTTCATTGGGCGTCCAAGAAAAATCAATCTCCTTGAAACTGTGCCGCCATTTCCGGACAATCAACTCGAGCCCGTCATTGCTTGACTTTGTAGCATAGCACCCTGATGAATTAACAAAAGCTCTTTAGGAGTTCATAAAGCATTGAAGATAATATCATCAAAATTCCAGTGTCTACCAGAGAGATAAAGGTGTTCCAAGTCCCACGCTGGAACTCTCACCAACCCAGAATCACTGATTTTACCACATCCCCTGACATCCAGCAGTCGAAGTTTTTTCCCATTCTTTACAATCCTTTCCAAGTCTCCGTCATCCATTCCCTACACATACAACATAATTCAGCTTTGGAAAGTAGCCTACGACATCATTTACACGATTTGATTATGTATTTTATAAAAAACTCACCGAACATTTCTTTGGGTCCACAGCTATGCTCAATTCCTCTAGATTAGGAAAGCCTGGCGACACAACCTAAAGCAAACCATATCATTTTGAATTTTTTTTTGAGTCAAATATGCTTGTATTTTAAGCTCATTCAAAGTTACCTGTTCCTTCAAGGAAGTTTCTGAAAGCATGATATCAGAATTAGTAATTCGAAGTACTCTTATCGAATTAATAGGAAAGCCTGGCGACACAACCTAAAGCAAACCATATCATTTTGAATTTTTTTTAGTCAAATATGTTTGTATTTTAAGCTCATTCAAAGTTACCTGTTCCTTCAATGAAGTTTCTGAAAGCATGATATCAGAATTAGTAATTCGAAGTACTCTTATCGAATTACAACCCTGCTGTAAATGCTCCACATTGATATTTATAGTATCCCTCCGGGGTGAAGTGACATTTGAAAGATCTAATACCTCAAGATTTGGACAATTGTTCTGTGTCACAGAGAAAAATAATTTTTAAAGAAGTGTGACTTATGTATGATCATTTTTTTTAGAAAGCATATATTTAAGTATTTTGTACCGAAAGTGCGGTGACAATTTGTGAGCAATTGGCCACGCAATTATTAGCAAGTGATAAATGCGTTAATCTAGCACCCATTGCTTCAGCAGCATCCGAGATAGCTGCTGGTGCTACGGCACTTTTGGTGTTGTATGTAGACTGTAAACGAGTAATGGTAATTTCATTTTAATGTGGTCATAAAATACTAAATCTTGACAACTTTATGGCTCATTATTTTTATGACATACCGAAATGGCAGAGAGATCAAGCTTTTTCAAGCAGCTACATGATTCTGTGATTGTTTTCAGATTAGGACCAGTAAGTTTTTGACAAGAGGAAACTCCTAAACTCTCAAGTTCTTTGCAGCACCGGACCAATACATCTATTGCAGGACTGGTTAACGCAGAAGACCACCCACCTGAACCAAAACCAATCTTGTTGACATGAATGTGCATGTAGTATTTAATGAATCAATCTGGAATTTTAATAAAGTCAAACCTAGATTTAAATGTTTTGCATGAAAGAACCGATTTTCCAGGAAGTATATCAAATTTCGTTCTGTCCTGTACACATGTTTTACTCTGGGTGATGAGAGGTCAACGTGTGTCCACATTTCCGGATTTGATGCAACACTCTTCCATAAGCGAGATACTCTGGACACCCTAAAATTCATGAATTATTCGTTTTACAATAATTGCAGGCGTGTTGCTTTTATAAAAGTCTCTCCTCCTGATCTCTCCCTCTTCCCAAAATATGAGAGGATAAAAGCATGAGAATAATTTAGTTCAATCAGGCAAACGAAACGAAATCATCAAATCCTTTGGTTTGTTGGTACTCGTAGAGTCAGAGATACTTAAATTCATATTTACAGGTTTCAGAGATGGCAGAATATCAAAGAAGCATATAAATTACCTAATTAACGTCGGAATACATCCTTCATCATTCACTACTTGAGACAAAATTTTTTTCAAGGCGGCTTCAGGAAGGTTATCACCCCAACCACTGGGAGCACGCCCAATATCACTGTGTGAGGCACTGTCAGTATTCGCTGTTGAATTAGATCTCGGCACTTTGGACCTTGGTGCTTCGTCTTCAAAATCTGAAAAATCGTCTATGTCATCATCGTCATCATCCCGTCGTTTCTTTCTGCCCCGTTTAGTTTTTGGTCCCCTCTTTTTATACGTTTTGGGAGACTTTTTAATTTTCATTTTGAGCCCATTCGAGCCAGAGATCTGGGACTGGTAGGTAACTGCCGAGGAAGCAGTTGCCAACGCTACAGAACCACCTGTGCTTAAGGAAGCGGCTCTTTTCGAGTTTTTTCCGCTACTTCCTCGACTTCGCACTCCAGTAGTTGCAGAGTTCTTTGAATCTGACTTTTGCATGAGCAACTCATCCATCGCAGATTTCATTTGGGACATTTGAGCCTGAAACTGACTTAGAAATAAGTCTGTCTTTTGACGACTTTCTTCATTTAGATTAGTACCCCCGAAACTAGCTGAAGAAGGTGATTTTTTAGGAGGTGAAGGCGACATCACTGGCGACTTTGCCGCTAGTGGTGAGCTTTGACTTTGTACTTTCGATAAAGAAGTCGTTGTTTTAGCTGCCGTCCCCATGCCCGGAGAAGGAGAGTTTGCATAAATTGATTTAGCTTCTGGGGTCATAGCCATGCCCAAATAACCTCCAGAGTCCGGGGAGCCACTAGGCGACGACATGCTAATAATTCCCGAGCTGTCAGCCGCCAGCTGCTCTGTTATATCTGCTGTGATTGAATCGAATCCATCCAGCCCATTCATGTCAGTTTTCAAGATGACTCGGACTTTGCATCACAATTTAATCTTAATTCATCTTATACTTGAGCATATATCATTGGAGAGAAAGTTGTCAAAGAAAGTAAACTATAGTCCGACTTGTGAATCATATACATAATCTCTTTGCACAGGCACAGATTTTAGGTGATGAAAAGACCAATATTAAGTCATTCCCCCAATTCTTTGTCCAAAAATTTCTAAATGATTCCAATAACTTTCACGTTAACCGATTACAATACGACCTACGTTGGCTTTTCCCAGCTAAACAGTAAAAGTGAGACTATGAAGAAAGCACATGTCTACTATTTTTTTCTTGAATGTCTTACATATATTTTTACAGACTTGTTCCTATGTTCCGCTATTGGAATATTTCATCATGACACACATATTCATGAAAAGTCACAATCAAATTGTCTCCATCCCGTTTTAAATTTTGCATGGGCTTTCTTCCCTCTACTCACGTATCTTTACCCAACACTAAACCTTTTTGTAGCAATTCATCATCACTACTAATCATGCAAAAAGCAATACGTCCCTTTTTATTGTCTCCATACGAGGATCCCAAGGAGGGAAGTAAATTGTCATAGACAAAGTAGAAACGGGATGTTATCATGTGCAGAAGTAATAATATAAATTATTATTTTGTATCCACGTTCACTTCTCTCCGCCCGACTACATCACATTCCCTTCTCCCTAACCTTTTCCACTTTGTTTATAGGTAGTAAATCAAGAAGAGCGTAAATCAGATCAGACAAAACCTCACACTATTTCACTCAATTTTTTTTTTCATTTCTTCCAGAGACTCTCACTCAAAAACATTTATCGAAGGAGGCATAAATGTAATAATTTTTCTCTGTATATCCTTTACTCTCTCTCTCTCTCTCCCAGTAATTCTAAGACGGGAACGTCGCGAAAAGGCTGCTCCTATACTACAAATCGGACAAACGTGTGATTTGTGTGTTATGTTGTTCCACTTCTATACATATAGGAAATAATAATAAAATTGATAAAAAGAATGTACATATACGCTCTCTTTATTCTACATTTATAGAGGTTAGAGGGAATGAGGTACACATATCTGTAATTATTTTGCGTGCTTAGCTTTCGCGTATATACTTTGCTTAGTTTACTTCCAGCCAACAGTAGAGTAGCCCTCGTTTTGCCCATCATACGAGAACAGGCTCGGTATTGTGCATCACCTACAGATTATTTTCCCCTTTTAATGTTAATACAATGATGTTAGGATGTTAGGTTCATTCACAACATCATACCATACCACAACCACCGTTACTTGGATCATTAGTGTATTTCTTGCCTACTACAGCTCTACTCGTTGAAGATGAAGGAAGATCATTTGATTTGAAATAAAAGTATCCTTCTCTGCTAAAATACTGTTGTCTTCAGTATGCTATTATGTCACGTTCTTTTGTGAACTAATCCTACCAGAGAACTGTAGGATAGTAGACATAGTAAATTCAAGACGATCATCGAGATCATCTTTTGTATTCTACGTAGTTTCGTCAGTATGAGTGGGTAAACATTCTTGGGGAATGAATTCAAGCTGGGAATCAGCAAAGGGTAGCAAGAGATACATATTACGATCATCCCTATTCTGTGGCTTATTTAAAAGGACAGTGGGTAAAAAAAGACGACTGCCTTGCTTTTGCCATCGTTTAGGCTGTGTAAAAGTATGAAGATATGCGGAATTGAACAGAAACAGGGTGATGCTAAAAAGAAGTCAGAAGACACTTTAATTATTAGCAGCTTCTTTCTGGAATACGTATATGAGATATTTTTTAGTGATTGCTTGATGAAGATTTCACACTTATGTTAATTTTCTAAATCAATGCACACATTTTGACTTTCTTTACTTTCTCACTAGTACCATTGGAGTAAATTAGTTCAGTAAATAATGTAGTCTAAGAAACGTTGGAAAACTTGTAAAACTTTACATATTATTTATGAACTTGTTGTACTGAATCATTTGTATGAATCATTATAATAGGTAATTTAGTACATACGCAAGCGGGCAATTGGAAAACCTAATCATCTTTAGAATAGATGGACTTTAGTGAATTTCACTTCCGAAGCCAAGGGAAATCTTTTTTATATTAAGTTGCTCATTTCTCATTTTGGCAAAGGGAACAGTTTTTTTAAAAAATGGACATGGAAAGAAATCCTGTAGCACAGATAGTTAGATTGAAGGAGCTTCCCAGTACGCATGAGAATGTTGCTAATAAGCCTATCGATCTTTTCGTTTATTGCTCCACACCACGCCCGGTGCTCGAACAGGAGGTATCAGGGGGGCTTTATGGGCGTCCTCTCTACCGAAATAATGTTCCAAAGTATAAAAACATTACAACATTTACAAAAATAACTGCGAGGCTTGCATAAAATGAGAACTCTTTACTTTTAGACCAAAGGGAATGCACAGCTACTACAATATTTCTTGGGATCCCAGGGTGAGAAGAGGTGACCCACTGCAACTCAGAAGGAGGAGGGTAAATTGGTAAAAATTGAGAGAACTAAGCTTACATTTGCATAACGTTTATCTTTGCATTGTTTTTTATAGGAGCAACTGGAATGCGAGAAAATTAGGAGAAAGCTCACAGAGCCAAGGAAAATAACTGACAAGCAGCTTTCCGCGGCAACCCGACAAACTACTCGTAGTAGTGATCCACAAGTGATGATACGAGCCGCAAATTTAAGATATGCCCGCCTCGCCATATCCAATCTTCGTCCCAAAGAAAAGGATCAATTTTTCCTAGAGTTGACAGATGAGCTGGACCAAGATGAAATTTGCTATAAGGGACAACGAATCGGCGCTGCGAGAGTACTTCCAAAAGTCCCGTCGAGAAAGAGAAATCTGGTTGACCAAGCTATACAAATTTGGCCAAAAGACTTTTTTGTGTTTGATCATGATGTCATACCTGTTCTTGAGAGACTTGTTGGGGCAGTGTGCTATCAGGTATTTTTTATGTTCAAGACGCCCCAAAATAAAATTGCCCTGTGACTCGTCTTATCTGTATTTACTACTCTTGGTAGGCCAGAAAGGAGGTACTGGAAGAAACTGAGTTCGAAGCTTTGAAACTGGAACGCCAACTCTTTGAAGATAGGAAACTAAAAGAAGAGCAGGAATTGGAAAAGTACAAAAAAAGAGTGGAAATGCATAAGGCGGAGGACGAACGCCAGTCCGAATTGGCTAAAGAGATGTCAAGAAAGGAGAATGATGGACTTATCAGTGTAAGCAATTTTGCTGGCGTTTTGCTCAAATATTCTACCGAACTTGCTATAGAAGCTTCAGGAGAAGATATGAGGAACATTTATGCCTTACGTAAAGCACTTGTCAGGGAGGTTAAGTCGTGGCTTAATGAAGCTGTGGAGCATAAAATGGTTCTATATGACGCTTCTACAAAATTGCTTGATGGTACGTTGAATAAAAGGTCGAGTCTATTGTAATGCAGAATAGATTATACTAAAAACTATCAATGGATTTTTCTTCAGATGTCATTCGACGCGTCGTTTCTGAAAGGGAGGCTGAACACGCTGCTTCTATTTGGAAAGATGTTTATGGAGCGGAAGATCCAATTCGCTACTTTACGCAAGAAAGTGAGACCAGTAGAGTACCCCCACCTTCACCCGGCACATCTTCGTACACTTCGGACGAAGAGGGACTAGAAGTAACGTAGATAGTGCTACAATAATCGAATAACAAAATAAAACGCTTCCACTAGTGATATTTTACTTATAATTCCATAATTGAAACAAAAAGTCCCTAGAAATGACATTCATTCCTTTGAATCGCTTATGACTTTTTCTTACACTTTATTATTCATCCCTGCTCCAAAATTGTCTGCTCATCATGTCTTACAAACTTAATTATCCCCAGCACCTAGCTTGAGTCGCTTAATTTCTTCGAGATCTTTCCCCAAGAAATCTGAAAGCTGTTTGTAAGCTGCCTCAAAGTCGTCATTTACTATAATCAGGTCAACGTTGCCCGGTTCCATTCCAAAATTAATTTCTTCCTGTGCAGCACCCAAACGTTTCTCCAAAGAAGATTCAGTTTCTGTACCACGCTTGAGTAGTCTTTCCTTAAGAGTTTCCAGACACGGTGGCTTGATAAAAACTAGCCTAGGATTAAGGTCAGTTGTTTTAATTTGTCTCACGCCTTGTACATCTATATCCAAGATGCAAATTTTCCCCGTATTCTGGCATGCAGCTATAGACGCTTTGCTGTTAAAAGGTAAATAGTGCAACTGCTCAACAAGTTGGTTAAGAAAAGCATAACTGTCTTAAAGTACAAATAGGTAAATGGGTTAAGTTTTACCTAGTACCATACATATTCCCGGAAAACTCTGCCCATTCGATAAATTCGTTATCGCTTATGGCAGCCTTAAACTGCTCTCTTGTAACGAAATGGTACTCTCGTCCATTCTGTTCACCTTCTCTTGGCTGTCTTGTTGTATGACTAATGGAAAAGCCGAAAATTCCTTTGTGCTCTTCCATCAGACGCTTAATAAAAGTTGACTGCAGAAATTACAAAGATTTTTGTTTAAAAAATTCACCATCAAAAAATTAATCAAAATTCATCTTACTTTGCCCGATCCACTAGGTCCACATAAAACAAGTGGCCGTAAGAGGTTTCGCAGCGACATTTTAGCGTTTCTTGAAACTTTTTCAGGGAACTGGAGGGTTTCGAAGGTGTTGTTTGGCACGCTTGAAAAACAGGTCTCACAAGGAAGAAATCTCCTACAAAAGTAAAACATTGGATACGGATGAAAAACTTTCTTTGTACCACCACAAACACAAGCATAGAAATGGAAGGAAAAAAGAAAGAATTAGCAAGCCATACAAGATCATTTTGTGTACTACTCCACTGATGCATTAGACACTAGACTTAGGGCAAGGATATGGACATTTGCGCAAACCTGTTTATCAGAGTAGACACTAGACAGTAAAACCCTCTAGGACATGGGATTATTGCATGTTAATGGTTCTGGTGAAAGCACCTATTACCAAACAAATGCATAACTTCAAATTGCCATAGAAAAGTTACCTACTTTAGGATTAATAAGGAAAACGTTCATCATTAATTTGGAACCTTTGCCCAATATTAATAAAACAACTATATCACTGTATATACTTTAATTAGGGTAAAAGGTTTCTTATTACAAATATGCGCATTTACCTATTGCGAAACATAAACTTAAAACACTGAACATGAACTTTTCATTTGCAATATATATTGGAAATGTCCTTCCTTACTCTCCTCATTCTCCGTAAATATCGGGCAGAAAAGTAGTCAAAGAATCAAACCGTTTCTGTAGGCATATGGGTTATAAACTCATGCAATTACTTACTGTGTGTGTAAGTGATAACTCATTCCTGTTTTCTCATTCGACAAATGTGCCTTTATGCATGCTAATTTCATAAATTATTCTATTATTCAGCATTCTGTGTTGCTCATGATAAGGACAAAGGAGATAATCTGTTCTATACTAAGATTGTGCCTAAGATCTATTAACCCCATCTCCATCTGACCAGACTCAATTCCATCACCGTTAAACTTTGTTCAGTGACAATGTCACCACTTTGCACAACTGCATGGAACGTATATAACGTGATCTTGGTTTGCGAAACAAAATATGACAAACCTGTTTAGTGAAGGACTTCACACGCAGTTTTCATTTATTTTTCGTACTCTCTTTCAAACTGAAAGAATAAATTTGTTTCATTCTTAACAGAATGCACTCGGAAGAAAATTGAAGATACATACGCACACTTCTAGGGTTGATGATGACTGACATGTGAAAATCTAAAATGTGCTCATCGCCAATCAGCAGATGAATGAATACTAGCAAAGTTCACAATCAGCTCAATTCCACTAAAAAAGTCCATCACACATATGGGTATACTATAAAATAAATCTCATTCACCTTTAGGTAAAACTAAGTGTATGGTAATATGTACTTGTGCAAAATATCTACAATTCTACAACGCAGACTGCAGTCGAAATACGATTCATGAACTTTATGTTGATAAAATGCTTCAATACCTGACAGCTTACCCGCTCTAGAGTGAAAGCTAGAATGTAAGGGTAATGCTTTCCCATTATGACATTTGTTTCCCTTTGATCTTTTATTTTTCGACAGTCTGTCTTTATCTTTAGAAATACCGGTAGATGCCGCAGAGCTACACTTAAATGAACATAATGTGGAGTGTGGAGTCTTCGTCCCGTTTTAGTAAAGAAAATCAGTGCTAAGAAGAGCTTTTCTTATGAATCATAACTATTAAATTTTAAATGCAAATTCATTCATAAAAATGTTCATGGAAGTCAAAATGACGAAGCCTATGCGTTTCTGTGGTCCAAGAATCCATTTCTTTTGGGGAAAGGTACTAGGAGTTTTGACGCCTCAACAATCATGTTCCAGAGATAAACATCTTCAACCGAGGTTTACATTACTTAATCACTATCGAGGCTGAAATCGATTGAACCTAGATCTTAATCCTATCGTGTAACATAGAGAAAAGCTTTCAGATTTTAAGTTTGGATTTTAGGATATGGATCCCATGTGCAAAGCGATAAATGAAATGTCAAGCTGTAATTTTAGTTTAAACATTTGGTACATTAAAACTGTCACAACTTGTACACCATACATTCCTACATATTCCTCAGAAAATCATACGACCAATATTCAACCTAAATCATATCAAAGGTACAAATCATACTTTGCATGCATAACATATTCCGTTTAAGCAAGTATACACTCCAATCTTATTCTGCGTATGATATGATGGAGACTTAATGGAATTCCATTCATTTAGACAAAAAAATTCTGGCCCATTATTTTAAAAACTGAAAATGAATTCACTTCTGGTGTAAGTCATTGTACTACAAATATTTGAAAGAAATGATACGCATAGTTAAATATACATATATAACCAATTTTTAGAGATTTGATGTTAAATACTTCTTCTCACGGATGTCTGGCTTGATTGCATATATCGTACGGTCTTGTAATTTCTTGCGGAAAGATCATTTGTTAAAATTAAGAATATTATTTCAGAGAAAAACTTAGAAAACTGAGCTAAATGAAAATGGAAAGCCTGGAAGTATTAAACTTTTAAAATGCGCAGATAGGTATCTTGAGACTGGCAGGACCATTTCATTGCATATGATAATGACATGGAGATTACCCAAAACATCACTTCAGTTTAAATATTCGGTAG
>JAANSQ010003233.1:0-10432 GCA_036850885.1 Lepidocyrtinus dapeste
CAGCGAGCAAGCAACGCGAAGCGAGGTGACCTAGAAATAGCACTTTTACTATCATCACACGTGTGTAAATACGTGGCATTGACGCTAAGAAACTCTACTTTTAATTACTCAACCTTCAGAAGGTGCGTCAAAAGTTTATATGCATTTCCATGTCGAAATATTTTTTAATAGATAATCAGGTACTCCTCCATATCGCATACCAGCACAGTTTGCACTCGAGCAAGTTAGCCGCAACTAAAGACACGCTTCTAAAGCTCAAAGTAACAAGTTACAACTTGCAAACGAATCCAAGTGGTTACTTGCCTGCATCAGCATCACCAAAAAATCTACAGACCAGCCAAACTATTCATATTCCCAGAAACATCATATAACTTCGTCATTTGCAACGTCCGTAAACACTTTGAAAAAAGTCTTCCTATTGTCTAAAAAAATATTTAAAAAATTGAGCATCTTTAATCTAATCCTAATTCATTTTACGAATGGTCAGGCAGCTACAGACACAGATACACTTGAATTATAATTATGAATTAAGCCTTGAGTTCCCAATTGAATGGGATTCGCTGTATAAATATGAGGATGTCTACACAAACAAGGAACAAGAGTGCATTTTTAAGGAGGTGCTCGGACACGACTATGACTTGTATAAGTCAGGCGAAGATATTTGTCCAACTTTACCATTACTTAAACTGAAACTGGAATAAACACTCACTATACAATAAACACTTAAAAGTTTAATAAAAAAATCAGCTAGTAGCATATATTATTCATAATGTTTTGTAAACATTTACGCGCAAACATTATAACTGAAAAACGTATTGTTAAAGAGGAGATTCAATTTATAATTTTAATATTTGATTTATAGAGTTAGTATTAATTGAGAGCCAAATTTGTTCAAATAAAGGCAATTTTTGAAAAAATATCGTCACCCTACCTCTGCAAGTGACAATCGTGTCCGAGCAAGCCCTTAATTACGTCGAGTTAACTGTATAAATATTTCCTATCGTCACTCTTTCCTCCTTATAGATAGGATTCATTTCATGTCATGCATGATTATGTTGTTTAACAGGAGACGAATTGGTCATGCGACCTCTATTAATGACAAAGGCGATGAGCATAAAGGACTAAATGTTAATGAGGAGGAGGTCTCTAATGATACAATGACACTCAAGTTTTTTACGATTAGCTAATGCCTGAAACCATTTAGTAGTGCTTTGCTGTTCAGATACGGATTACAACACAGCAGCAGCTCACGTTCTCAAAAACATACCAGAAATTCTTTTTAGTTATTTCAGAGTAAAAAAAAATTGTAAAAAATTTCTACTGAAAATGTCCTCGAGGCCAGTGCTCGTTTACTGGGACATTCGTGCCCTGGCAGAACCTATAAGGTTACTTTTGCGATACTTGGAAGTAGATTTTGAAGACAGGCGTGTGCCACTTGGGGAAATCGGGCCGAACCTTTTGGAGGCGTGGACGAGTCAAAAGTACTCGCACGGATTAGACTTTCCAAATATTCCTTGGTGGCAAGACGACGAGGTGAAAATAACCCAAAGTCTAGCCATTATGCAACACATCGGGAGGAAGTATAATCTATGCGGAGACACGCTTCCAGAGAAGGCTACTATTGATATGGTAGTTCAAACCGTAAATGACTTGAGATGGCAGGCATGGGTCGTCTATAATTCTCCAGATTTCCATGAAATCAAACCAGACTGGAAGAAAACACTTCCAGGGAGATTAGGAGAAATGAATAGGTTCCTGGAAGGAAAGAAGTATGTCCTAGGGGAGAAGATAAGTTACGCGGATTTTATGCTTTATGAGAGCATGGAGTGGTATAGACAGTGTGCCATGGATGTCTTTGAAGAAGCTCCGGAGCTTAAGAACCTCAACGAGTTCCAGAAACGAATTGAAGCCTTGCCACAGATCAAGAAGTATATGGAGTCTGAGGACTTTAAGGATTGGCCTTTCTTCGCTCCCATTGTGAACTTTGGTTTTAGCAAGGTAGATTGACAGTCATTTAAGCTCCAACGAATACTTATCCCTTGACATATGAAAATCATTTTATTCTTTCAGGATCCGGCCTTTAATCCACTACCATTTTCCTATAGGAATTTTGTCGCAAAATACCCCCTGGATAAACTTTAAACCTATGAGGACTGTAGTATTCTCGGCTGGTGCAGGTGATTTTTATCAACCGAGTATTTATATACTATACCTTAATTAATCAATAAATGAATGTATCGAATTCTTCTATTCTACAATTTAATTAATGATTTAATAATCCAAGATTACATTGTCTTCAGGTATTTTGTACTCACGGCCAGTCGATTGTCTACATTATTGCGAATGTATTTACATTTCTGCGAATTATAATTATTTTCTCTGGTATTGTCTAATTAAATTGAATTGCATATAATAAATTGGTAGAAGCTTTGCATGCATTATTGGCTGTTGCGCACCTCAGTGTCACAGTTATTGTTTTCATCGTTGAACCACTCAGATTCTCCGCCAGACTCAGATTTAAATCGTTCCAAAATCTGTAAGCACCGCGTGACCTCTCCTTCTATCATGAATTTAGATAGCTTAGTCTTATAACCATCCCGCTCCAGATCCTGTAGGAAGTGCACTTTCTCTGTAACACTATGCTTTGATACAAACGTCATCATCAACGTTTTCAGAGTTTTTCCCAGCACAGTGGGACAATTTATGAAGAGACACTTGGCCAAAGTCTCCGGATAATAGGCATTAAAAGTAGTGAACAGTTCATGGATCAGGCGGAGAACTTGAAATTTCATGAAACATAAAATACTTTTAGTTTTTCACCTACGGTTACTCTCATTGATCAGTTTTGATTTGAATTCATGCAGAAACATACCTTTGAAGTTAAGCAGCTGGGATAACTATTTTAAGTAAAATAAAAAATCATATATTATTAGGATAAATGCTTCTATTTAAAAAGTAGTTTATGTTAAGTATATGTTTACCTGTACTCCATGAAAGTCAACAATGCAAATGAATTGCGTGATATTTGTTGCGAAAATATTCTCCCAGTATCGCCTATATTCCTGCAGTCTTGTAACGTTCCTAATGATCTAAAACGTAATTTTCTCTTGTAATAACAGTTTTTTTTTAACCAACAAACAGAACTACTTTAGTTTAAATGTATTTACCTCAAAGTACTGAAACACGAAAGTACGGAATCGCTCTTGAAAACCTTGCTTTAGGGCGTCGGTTAAGTCATACAACCCAAGTGGAACTAGGACCACTAGCAAATTTGGAGCGTGTAGAAGTTTCAAAGGAAATGTTATTTACCTTGATGTTAGTAATATTATGAACTAGCGTAGATTTAAAACTGACCTGGTCTATTCTTCTTGTCGTAGATGCCGACATGGATGGGATATCTGACCTTGAAATAACGATCAATTCCGCCATCCAGGATATTATTGATTTGCAGAGATCTCCGCCACTTTTTGCACTCTCGGAGTCTTTTCTCAGCTCTCAACACGTTGTGGTCTTCCGCTACAGAATTAATATTTACGGTTAGATGATCACACCAAATTAGATTAATGCACTCTAGAGTAAATATTTGATTATAGCTCCAACAAATCATTTCCTTACAACGAATCCATCTCACGAGGAACATTTCAGTAGGGTCCATGTCCATGTGTTCATTGTCTTCCTCGAACACATCTTGGCAGGAGGCTCGTAGCTAGAGTGGAATATAATGAAACTGGGGTTAACTGAACTATGACTAAAGTCCATAGAGGCAAAAATACAATCAACGTTGATAATAATTTCGATATGAAATATCTGGTTAATACACAAAACTACAAACCTCACGACCAAAAACCAAGCCAAACCAGAATATTTCATTTCCTCCATTCAAACAAAAAACTTACCTCCTTCACGAGTTTCTCCTCCATTCGGTTTGGTAGAGCCATGATCAATTTTCTAAAACTACTTTAATATATACGTAGTTCACTGCACAAAAGCCACCAACTAATAACTGCTTTATTAATTAGATACTAAACTTCCCGTAAGTTCGGAAAAAATATAAAACAAGAGTGATAAAGTTTGATTAATTTCTACAGAATAAATCCCTCGAGACTCTACTTGACTCCAGACTTGAGGGTCTGGAGCAGATGCAAACACACTTAAGATCAATCTAAAGTTAACTCAAAGCCACGATGCCAGGCCGGATGCTAGAAATTCCAGGATGTTACGAGATGCAAACGATCATCGCATTTTCCCATTTCCTACGTTTCCTTCAGGCTTTGACTTGTGTCACGTGGCTTATGCAAAACATTTAAGATAACTGAAGCCTTGACGGAGGTCTCTTTTTTTGACTTGTGACGAGCGAGGGCTCAAAATAGAACCAAAAAATTTCAAGGTGACATTGAACTCCATTCCGATTTAAATTGATTCAGGAATGTATGCAATGCCTAGGTGTATGCATGCTGTTGCTGTGGTCCATTATAAGGTTCTTCCTTTTTTTGGAATAACTAATGTGACAATGTGAGATTTACAAAGTATGGGTTCGATAACTTCCACTGGATTTAAATATTTTTCTACTCGAAAAAATGTATTTTCCTAGGGTTGCTCTTGATCTTGTCCTTTTTCATGTTGAATTCAGTCCATACTTGAAAAATTTAAGCAAGGAGGCTTTAGCTAGTTCAATAAAACCAAAAGGATTTATCTCATCAATGCCATGTTTTAAGGAAAGGGTACATTTTTGTTCAATCATAAAAACCTTAAATAAATGTCTGTCTCAGTCGCAGTATTCAATGGGTTATTGGGATTCATTGGGATTTTGAAGGGCACCTTGTGCTTTAACTGTTTTGTCTCAAGTAGGATCAGGACAGAAGCTAAGGACACATTTGTTTTTAATGTCTTTGTGCTAACTTTAGAGTCTCCGGATGAACTCTATACAGGCTTAAACTCGGAATAGCTTATGACTTTTATGAGTTTACCTGGAAATTATTAAAATGTATGCATATTGAAAAGAAATTAAAGGAAACCGTAAAACCTTAAATTGAATTGCAGACCAAATTGCAAAACCAACTTTGTCAACATGACCAAGCTTTTATATATTATTAAAGCTTTAAATTTTTAATCAACAATCATCCTATAATCTTAATATTTTTGACAATTATTTATATCAGTATGGGCAATAAAATGAGTTATTACGTTATGCTAAGAATAGAATTTGGTTAATATTTTTTCATTTCAATGTTTTATGACACAAAAGACAAAGTAATGCTAAAATAGATTTAATGCGTTTCATTCTAAACATTTTTAGTCGTTGGAATCTTCGGGTCAAACGGGTGAAGTAAATTGTACCTTTGTTTGTACTCTCTGCACCACAATAAAAACAATCAACAAAGGAAATATATGTACATAAATCTATGAAGTAGTCAAGTAAAGGAAGGTTTCTTTTCAAAATATAATTTTATCTAAACAACTTCCCTTCTTGCTTGCGCTTCTCACGTATTTACCCCACAATCACGTACGATTATAATTGGGTCGACTCGTCCACTCGATTCGCAATATGCTGCATTGATATGATGGGAAAATGAGCTTTAAGTTAGGTTTTGATATGGCGTGACCTTGATTTCCTTACATGACATTCACGTGTTTACCAAAGAATAAATAAATACCTAGAGAGCACCGAGTACCATAAAATGAACAAAGTTCAACAACTTTGGGATGTCTCAATTAGAAAATTCGCAATTCCTATAAATCATACCACGTCACATCTGATAACGTACAAGAGTTTTGCGGGCTCCAGCTGTGGAACAAACTACAGGACTTTCCAGTTAATCCACGAAATGAAACATCATGAGATGCTATCGGGACTGACGAGTTTACAGCAGCAAAAAGTGCAAAACCTTCAGTCACACCTACCTCCTTATATAAAATTGCTACTTTCGTGTGAATGAAATGTGGCAAATCGTGAGAAACGATCTGGGGGTTTGAAAAAAAAAAATATTTTTCTGTTTATTATTTTTCTTCAAACTTTTCTCATTTGATTTAGTTTCAATTTCCCTTTCAAAACATAAACAATAACTGAGCAAACAATTTAATTGCTCGAAAATGTCTGGAAAAGTTTTACAAAGTGAGGAACTTTCGCGAAATCTCAGTATTCCCCATAAGCACCCGGATTACCTTACCCTATACTCTTGGGAAGTGTTCCCCATAAGCACCCGGATTACCTTACCCTATACTCTTGGGAAGGGACAGACTTCAACCATACCTTTTGGCAGAAGTGGTTCGAGACCAATTGGGTGATAAGTGTATACTTGTCGGTTGCTTACGTCCTTTTGATATTCACTTTGCGGAGATGGATGAGACATAGGGAGCCATATAGGCTTAGAGGACCTTTGATAGTATGGAACACGGCCCTAGCCACATTTTCTATTGTGGGGACTGTGCGCTCATACCCAGAACTATTTAAGATCCTCCAGGAGCCTAACGGGCTACTAGAAAGTGTCTGCAGTATAGATAAGATGCACATTGGGACGGTTTTCTGGTGTCTAATGATTTCCCTTTCGAAGGCAGTGGAACTAGGAGATACTGTCTTCATTTGCCTGAGGAAACAGCCTCTGATATTTTTGCACTGGTTAGATGCTTAGATTTCAACCATATTTCTTAAAGATAAGCTAATGAAGGCGTGATCCATTAATGAGTATACTTATCTCAGGTATCATCACGCGACGGTTTTGATGTACACTTGGTTCTCATACAAGGACCATGATGCAGGTCACCGTTGGTTCCTCCCTATAAATCTCGGGATACATGCAGTCATGTACTCGTACTACGCCGTTAGAGTAAGTGCAGCCTTGAATGTCTGAATAGTGTTTCCAGGACAATCTCAAATGTCAGTTAATGTATTGCCACTGGCTCTGGTCCATAATTCAATTCAAATTTAATTCTCTTAGGCGATGGGAGTGAAGCTACCAAAAAACTTGGCCATGTTCATCACCTCTTCACAGTTACTCCAAATGTTCGTGGGCATTGGAGTGAATGGATATGCGTTTTATGCCAAATGTAAATCTAAAGTTTTAAGGTTATCTCTGTCTTTCCTTTTTAATAATGTTGATTCAAAATAATGGCACTTATTACATCATTCTTATAGATAATGGCTGGAAATGTCAAACGCCAACGTTAAACGTGACCATGGCACTTTTAATGTATGCTAGTTATGCCGTCTTGTTTGCCAACTTCTTTATACAGACTTACTCCAAGAAGAAGCTGAAGAAACAGTGATTTAGCTAATGGAAATAATAAATTATTGTAAGTCTATGTAATTCTCCCTTTGATTAGTTGGTCAATTTAATTTATTCCAGACTGAACAAATACTATTACCAATCAAGCCAAAAAATAAAAAGCTACAAAAACTCTTCCAATCAAAGAAAATTTTATTTATGAATCATATTTTGTAGTACTAAGATCAAAGTCATTTCTCTGAATATGAGTTGTTTTTTAGAGGAGAATAGAAGCTAATACCGTTTGTATTTATTTTTGAACTTTGTCCTGCACGTGCTCTGCATATATTAATGTGGGATTGCACAAAAGAGCCAAACATGAAAAGCAAGAGGTGGATTAGATTTAGACTTTTGTACTTTTACTGCACTTTTGTGCTTTGTCTCTATAGATCTTGATTTAATCTTTATTGCATTGGTTGAATTAGGCCTATAATCATTTATTGTAAAACAGTGCACAGAATCGGAGTCATTGAGTTAAGTAGATTGTGGGAAGACAGAACTCAAATTATTGGCAGAAATGTTTCCACCAATCAAAATCGAATATGGTCATAAACTCAGCGCCCAACAGCCAATCAGGATCGAGCTTTCTACAGAGAATTATAATTGAGCTTTCAACAGCCAGTCAGAATAGAACCTTCTGCAGCCAATCAGATTGGGCCATCTATCACATCACGCGAAACAAGACAATTAAACAAAAAATAAGTTATGATTTTACTCATATTATGTATAGTTGTTTTCGTATGGTATCATAGCTTAGAGTGACATAATTACTGAATGACCCCATTTGTTTTGAGTTTTCCACTATTATAGTTACTTCGTTTTGTCGCAACGTCTCTTACAGCAACTTTGCTTAAATTAAATAGGTCGTTGTAGCCAGCTGGGGTGAATATAAGTAAGTGTTTTATAAAAATCTAAACACTCCACTTTCCAAAGTATTGCCTTTTAGTAGGCTAATGTGCCCGATTTGAAATGATTAGTGCAGTAACTGCAGGGATTGATATGGATTAAAGGATCTACGGGGCAAACTGTATTTTACCATAAACAAAATTCAAATCTATCATTATGAAGTCCGGGAGCTGCAAGCTTAAGTGCGTCACTCCATTTACTAGCTCCAAACTTGGAAAATACGAATACATACTTAGATTCAACTAGGAGGGAAGGATGAGATCAATAACGTATTCATATTCATAGGTATATAGAACCTTTGTTTCACCTGACTCATCCTTCCATTTTGATTAGTAAATGATGAAACTGATCTTGAAAGTCACCCAAGGACTATATCATTATGATTACGAAAAATTCATACGAGACTTTAATTATAGCTTATAACATATTTACCTATCATCAGAATGTAAGAATTCGGCATTATTCACCATATGGCAAAATAATAGGAACACATCTACTAGTGTGATATGTTTTTTATGGTTGCGTCCTGGAAAAGTTGCACCAAATTCAATCAGTTTGGTAACCAGACTCCTGGAGATGGAGACTACGGCACAAGACGAGGTAAATTTTTTATTACGCATTGACCCAGCAAGGTTTCTCCAGTCGACGCAACAGAACCCATAATGTAACAAGACATATGCTCCATTCGTCAATTATTCTTGTAGTCTGGCCACTTCACGACAATTTGACTCCATTCCAAAATCCACCTAAATAAACTAAATAGAGGGAAACTGAATGCAAGTCAAACAACTCATCTCATCTCTCCCCGAATCCAACGAAAACTGGAAAAAGCACAAATAAATGTTTATTTTAGATGGAGCAACAGAGTAAAAGAATAAGATCCAAAAAGGGAGAAAAATAGTCTCAACCGACTTTCACATCTTTAGTATTCCGCTTGGCGGTGAGGCATACGGACGTAAAGGTTTTTCCTCTCCTGGAGAAAAACACTGGAGGCGATATTTTCTCCTTTGTGAATAAAGGACTTTTGAAGTTTACTGTTTGGTTTGGTTAGATGCTGGAGAGAGTGCCATTAGCAACATCTTACAATCTTACTTCTAGTTTCCGCTGGAAAATTTTCAGGTGCAAACCAGAGTGAAACGAGAATTGAGAGCCTTGAAGCTCTAGTGTAAACTCTAGCTCTTTGTCACGTCACTTAGACGTCAAGTGGAATAAACATTTGGAGGAGAGAGTGTCTACGAGTGTATATGTCTTCAAATATTTTGAGTTAAGATGGCGACAAGCTTTTATCGAGTCTAGCAGGGATGTAATAACATTATTATTACGTGATAGCCGAGTTACACTCTTAATGTAAAAGTGAAAAATGGACGTGTTCATCGCTTCCGAGGAACACCAATCTGAACACAACTCAACCGCAGAACTTCTCCATGAAGGTTTCCTAGAACCAGAGACCTTCGCTCAGAGGTAATGCTTACTGCTTTGTGTCATCATTACATCACACTATCACATGTAGTGTACTTTGGTCGTCAAAAATTTTATAATTTTTACATAATGCAATTTTCCACGCAATAAAATTATTCATTTAAGATGACAAGCTAGTGAAATGTTTTCAAAGAGGAAAGTGAAAGTGATTTTGGCTAAGTTTGGGCTGAACTTGGAAAAACTGAGAAATAATATGAGGGAAAAAACTTAAAACGAGTTCATGATGTAAAAAATTAGGTGAATTCTACAGACTTTCAATCAATCAAGAGGGTTTTAGGGTCGTAAAAGTGCGAATCATTATCTGAATTAAATTGGATACTTTCTCCTAAATACACGCTTTTCAACTGGGTAAATGTATGCGTAACCTGATTATGGGGCAACTTGCGTCATATTCAAAGATTTAATTGCCATTCTTTTTCATTATAAAAAAATTATTTTTTTGATAACATGAACATCTCTGGATCTGATGAAGAAGATATAAGTAGTTTATGTTAAATAAAATACAGATTAAACAAAGACGATTAAATATATCCAACTAAAATATTTCCCTAGAGTAAAATGCCACATGATTTCGTTCAAATAAAGATTTACAGAGAAAAGTAGACGATAACTTGCTGTAAGTTTAAAACAAATATGTAGTACACTTTCTGAATATCATGAAATTACAAATATAAAATGTATGAAACATATTTATTTTATGCACTATTTGCTCTACGCATTTCGTTCATGTGATACGTCCCATTTCTCTCATTGGGCAAAAATAATTCCTAGGAGCTTATTATGGG